>VNWX01000199.1:0-27641 GCA_009869905.1 Ceratophysella communis
CGAAATGCCAGGGGGTGTCAGAGGGTGCTGACCGAGAGAAATTTCAGGGGGTCAGAGGGTCCCGGATAAACTTCAGGAGGGTACGGGCACCACCTGGCTCCCCCCATTGGGCATGTATGATCTGTGGTACGGCAGATTGTGCGGCCATAATTGTAAAGTCAATGGAAATGAAATGGAGATGTATGTATCTAGTATATATCTGAACCGATATTGGATTACACGTACCAGCTAATTTCATTCTTATGCCCTGCTTAACCTTATGTCCCATCCCTGATTTTACGATTTCAAATTTTTATGAATGAAACGGTTCTGACTCCCACACTAGTACCAGTAAAATAGGCTCAAGTGAACCAAACCGAATATACGTTATAGTAATACCGGATCCTGACCTGACGGAAAGCGCAGTCTAACCGGAAAGGAACTGGATTGACGCACACAACAAGTGTTATTCACCGGATAGCATTTGGCAGGCCGGGAGCTGAAGGAAGGCACCCTCATCATACGGAACCGGACCTACCTGCTTGGATTTTTGATTGTTTATTCAGGCAGGTAGTTCAAGCTCAGACCTCAAGGCTCTGTTCTGTCTATGCGGTTCACTTAAACCAAAATGCTTATTAGGGTAAAAACAAAAAAAAACAATGCATCCCCTTTTCTCGGCCCTGTCCGGCTTCTTGTACCATTTCCCTTCTCAGTTCAACACTCATACCCCCAATTTCCTAAATCCGGGACCCATTCCCATTACAGATGTAATAGTAAAATAGACGAGTAACACAAACGGTGTAAAGTGGGCGCATCCGAGTGTGATATGAATGGAACAGGTTGGCGTTGGTGTCGGCCCTGCCCTGGCTTGTCCGCTGAGGAAAAAATCAGATTCACCGGAAAGTTAAGAGAGCTGTCGTTGAACAATCAGCGGAACTCGGGGAAATATAACGATCATCGGATGTGCTTCTAGTTTCGGAAAAGAGCGGAAGAGCTACACAGTTCTGCTTCAAGGGCGCCCGGGAAGCAGGAAACGTTGCAGCGATAACAGTCGAAAAAGTTGGTCATCCTGAAGTATGTTGTCCAGTAGCTTTGTCGGGCGGGTTGAGCGCCAAAACGGACAATGCATGGAATTCCAACAAGAATATGAAAATAGTGTTATTTGATTCATCGAAACCTTGTGTATGCTTGCCTACAATTAAACTCATGTATTTATAAATTGAATGAAACCCTGGAGTTCCGTTGGACAGTATTAGGGGAAAGTCTACTCGGACATCCTGTATCACGGCTGCATGCCAAAGGATTTCCTACTATACTTCCTAGGCAAAGGTCCTATGGATAGTTGTTATGAAGAATAGTGACAAACCAGATCCCGGCAATTTCGTCTCATAAAATCAGGGTCAAAGCGTCAGTCATTCCAAGGCCTATTAATTCGGAAATCAAGTCCAAATTTAATTTAGCACTTCTGTCCAAATTAATATTTCTTATTTGTTCCAGGTTTTATGAATCTGTAAATCTATCTACAACGGTGATCTATAGACCTAGGAGCACACATTATCGATATTTATCGGCTATTGCCGCAAGCTGAAGCTGAAGAGAGAAGCGTTCGGAACGAGATATCCGGCACGGATGGACTTAAAAGCGTCGCCCGTTTAATTTGTCTACCCTAAACAGTGAGCGTTATAGATCGTGCACGGAAGAGCCCGAACACGTCATCCCAATAATTCGAATGAATAAGGGTCTTTTGTCCCTGCTGTATGCCTCTCTGTTCCAAACAAAAATATAAAAGGGGTCTCTCCCAAAAACTAAATTCTCAACATCTGTCCTCCTCTCGATATTTGTCGATGACTAAAAGTCCTCTAAATCCGGACAGATGAACGGAATGAATGAATCATAAAGTTTTGTTGACCATGAATCCCATATATTCAGCTTGCTTTCTTCATTATTCAATTGAATTGAGTTGAGTCCCCCAAGCCTAAATGGTGTCCTCTGACCGGAAGTTTTTCAATTTCCAGCTCCTGTCTAATTCAGCTTTCCTGTCCAAGTACAGCGTGTGCTGCCAGTCTAAAAGCCGGCTTTGGATTATCTCTATTTGCACTTAGGCTTCGAATCCAGGACTTGGATTTGATTCTGATCTATAGCTGCTTTCCAATGACATAAACATGAGATACGGAATAAGTTACATAATATCTCACATTTAGGCGAACTCAGAAATAGAATCCAGAAATGTTATTAGAAATACAGTCTCATCAATTATTGAAATTTGAATTTACTGTATAGAATGTCGACAATAGATAATTACGATCGCTTGGAGAAAAACATGAATATTTGAATACCTGAAACGTGCAAAATTAATGAGTAGAAACGAAATCACAGTCACGTTCACGTTTGTCTATTCCTGTATTGTGCGCATTTACCGTAAAACAATACCAGTGCTTCCAAAGCATCATTAGCTCCAAAAATTATTCTTGTAAGAACGCACAATATACTGGATACTGCATGTTTACTAGCACTAGCAACCGGGTAAATGTACAAATCTGGCGTAATCCATTAGCACTGAACCAGCACTAGCTACCCGTTTAATAAAGGTCATCAATCATCCACAAGCAAGTCAGAAGTCAAATCCAGACTTACTGAAAGCAACAAAAACAAAGCTGTGGATAAGGAAGTGGAAGCTTATATCAACACTAGAAGTTTGAGTAAAAGTTAGTGGGGATAAGTTACTGAAATAATTAGTTGCTCGGGTTCTTGACGTAAGAAACCAATAAATTATGATGAATGGAGTCTCCAAAAATAAGCTGTTATTTTGAGGCCATCCATCCGTTTTATCTGAAACGAAGCCGAAGCAATAGGCGGGATTCCAATCTGGCGTAATCCATTAGCATTGAACCGGCACTAGCTACCCGCTTAATAAAGATCATCAATCATCCACAAGCAAGTCGCAAGTCAAATCCAGACTTACTGAAAGCAACAAAAACAAAGCTCTGTGGATAAGGAAGTGGAAGCTTATATCAACACTAGAATTTCAAGCAAAAAAGTTAGTGAGGATAAGTTACTGAAATAATTAGTTTCTCGGGTTCTTGACGTAAGAAACTAATAAATTATGATGAATGGAGTCTCCAAAAATAAGCTGTTATTTTGAGGCCATCCATCCGTTTTATCTGAAACGAAGCCGAAGCAATAGGCGGGATTCCAACATGGACTTCCGGACCTATCATAAACTGACGCTTGTTTCCCAATTCCCAACCTCCAGCAGTCAAAATGTCAATTCAGACAAAGGCGAAGCCGGAGTTTTTTTTTCTAGTAGGAGTGACGCTCATTATTTCCTGCAAACAAACGTCTGGTCCATTCACAAATCCTAACATGACCCGACCCCTGCTCAATGAAATGAGTGAGAATTGTTACAGATTACGGAAAAGGTCTCCAAGGGTTTGGCTTCTTGGCTTCCATTTCCGGCGTGAAGAAATCCCTTCCGTTTCTTCTTTCTTACAATTATTATCCATAACTCGTGTGACCAAATGGAAAGACTCACACAAGGCAGGCCTGAGCTTTTAATGATCCACTTTGTTTTCTGACATCTTTGGAAGTTGCTCCAGTTCAAAGATCAAGTTACTGATACCGGAGTTACCAGACGTAGAAATCCGGGGCACACCCCAAGAAAAGCCAAAATGTCAATGAAACACTTATATTCCCTTATGCCTTGGCCCTTCAGATTTATGAATGAATTCTACTCTTTGACGCCTTTTCCCTCGCTCGTGTTATCTACAAAAAATAGTATTTTCACCATTTCACTATTTTAGGAAATGAGTGTACATCCGATCCGATAGCAGAACAGCAGGACATGGAGCCGGGACTGATGAGTGAGGGGGAAATACATGGCAGAAGTACTGATAAATCGTATCAGTCAAACACGAGCACTGTACAAAACAAACTGGTTAGCTGTTAGCTTTTAACTAAGGACCCTTAATTTCCATTCACAGTTTCCTTCTCTCGAATAGTCTTTCTTCCTGTGTCCTTTTCAAACAATCTTAGAAAACAAATCTATTCTGTAAACTCAGACAATCAGTTGACTTTTAAAAACTGGAAAAGGAAATGCCTTTACTACCATTCATTCTGTTGCACTAGCGGCGTACAAATTCAGTAACAGTGAATGAACGAAAAAACCATTCAATTCAATTCATTTTTTCGAAAAATCAGCGGTGACAGCATTCGGAAACAGCGACACTATAGACTTTCTCCACGTGTGCCTCCGCGTTAGCGTCAACAGATATTATTATTCAGATGACTTGGTCTGGCCCCCCGCCTACTCTGTACCTTCACAGAACAAAGTCTACTAACATATCTCTCGGATATGTCACGTTTCCTAAAATCCTTAGCTGAATAAGATTTAAAACATTTGGCGGAAGTGTCATCCTCAGCTAATTCTGAAACGCCTGGCAGGCATGACACAAACATGGCCAGCCCTCCAGCCCTTGTCACCGCCAAAGCATGAGGTACTCTTTGGATAAGCATCTTAGCTCTTTAAGAATTTTATGGTGACACATCCATTTCTGCATAGTAGAACTTATAAATGTGACAACTCCGAAGCCGCCAGGCAGTCTGAGACGACGATGGAAATCTTCCACTCCAATATTTACTCTGTAAACACTAGAGACTCATGCAATCTTGCATGTCTTGGATCTAAATTTAGTCTTGGCACGCGGCAGAGAGGCCTCTGAGACTTAACTAAAAATGAAATGTTCAGCCTTCCACATGCATATTACATATCAAACAGGCATAAAGTGCTCTTATCCCTTTTGTCTGCCCACAACCGCATAAAACTGAATGGCGATTGCCAAGGTACCTCGCAGTAGCACTTTTTCATTATGTACTTTATCACAGGAATTGCAACGGTGGTATGTAATGCTTCAAAGACCACGACATCCTTTTAGTGGAGGAAGCAGAGCATATCACAGTTTATTCACAAAAGCGTTCATTTCATTGACAATTCTCCGGTTTCATTCACTATTGTACTTCATATTTTTGCAGAAAATTGAATGAAAAATTGGGTCCTCGTGTATTCGTATTGTACGAGTGATCTTCCGGTCATACTATGTAAGCAGCATAGCTGCCCCTGCCTCTTCACTGTAACTTTCCAATTCTGAAACATTCAATTATTCCGTACAATTAATAATTCAATAACAAAGTGAAACTCATTGATCCGTGAAATAAGAGTGGAAAAAAGGAATTCAATCATGCTTGGCTTATACAGGATTTGTCATCTTCAATTCAAGGGGTCCAAACTTTTTATATATAGACTTAGAGGAAGATCGCTAGTTACTCGTCAATTAACCCCAGGCATTTTGTCAGGCCTGGCGAGGCCACTTTTTACATATTTTCAGCGTTAATGCTTTTAATTCGCAGCTTTTTATCAGGAGGATATCCGATGCTCTTATTTCCAAAATTTCAACTAATGATAAATTATCCATCAAGTCTATTGAAACCTATTAAACTAAACGATAGAAGCCTACAGAGCAAAGAAAACCCGGAACGCGTAGAAGTGGGACAATCGCATACTAGAACCAGGCTTCTGTCCGTCCGAATCCGAATGGGTGAAGCTGGCTGATGATGATGATGATGAGTCGTACCCCTACCCGACCCTGATGAGTCATTTTCGGGGTTTACACATTTACATTGTTTTGTTTACAATTTTGACGGGCGTATGGTGGTTTCATTTTTTCCAGTTTCCAGTACCCAGTAGCCAGCCGGGATCAGGCTACCCAAACCAAACGCGACGTATGCCAGCGCAGCCCCTTATGCCTGTTGCCGTTTGAATTCTATTTTAATCGTGGAAGGGCTCCCCAAAATTATGATTCACCGGCCAAGCCAAGTCATCAGTGAGTACACATGTTCAGCAACAATGAGCCGGGTTCGGGACGGGGACGGGAGCGGGAGGAGACGTTCATGCATGTGTCCTTCCTATTGTTCCAAAAACATTCACAACCGGGAGAGAGTCAGACGAGATCTTGAACAAAGGCAATGACAGAAAAGTGTTCCCCTACTTGTGGATGAATCACTGCTGAATTAAAGCTGGATTGCGTAATGAAACAGAACACTGATTTACTGTATATACTATATCATATCAACTTCCAAAGTTTTGATGAGCGTGTGCAACTGAACCAACAAAAAAAGGGTAGCACTAGCATCCATTGCTTGAATAATTACGCATTACTTACAACTTAGCGCACAAAAGTTAGTGTTTGATATAACCATGAGGAGAAGTCATGGAGCATGGTACTTGAATAAAAGATTAAATACACACATTTTTATTACTCCAGATAGCTGATGCTCAATTACAAACACTTGAGTATTTCAGACTTTATGCGTAGTTTAATAAAATAAGTCCAACCTTAAGTCCAAGATTGTCATGTAGTAGTTACACGTGAAGCCAATTTTGAGAAATCTAATAAAGCGAAATACGTACTCGAGGAAGTACTTGAAAATGTCGTAGATTTATTTTATTTTGTTGCCTATTTTTCGTGTACATTTATTCCGTAAGGATTTCAGCCTGCAGCCGATACCTATCCTTAAAGTTTTAGAAATCAAGGTACACAGGTATTTTACACCCCATTTCTGCTGCCATGCTGTTTTAAAATATACATTTTACAGTTCCCAGTAGTTTATTTTCGGGTTGTGCTCAACTAGATGATGCAAATTGCCAGTACAAGGTACAAGTTCGTGCGTAAGTTTACTCTTGGAAGCACGAGCTTTGCTGTTGGTTACGTGCTCTTTGTCACGCCTGCAACCTGCAACTACAAATGATCTGTATTTTTATCAATGGACCAGCCAAACCTGAAATGTCAGAATCTTGGAAACGCATCTCTTTTTTTACCTGAGCACGGTAGTATAGCTGTCGGGAACAATAGCAGCTTGGGTAAACTTGCATTGCATTTTAGAAGATTCAGAATCGCTTGTGAATTTGCGATTGCAAAGCGTCCCAGCTATGCCGGGGGGCGCCTACGCTTACACCAGAAAGCTAAGCCAAAGCCAGGGCAATGCAACAAAGCAAACGCAAACCCAGGCTCACAGCCTTGGCTAGGCTAGCCCGACATACAAGCATGATTCATACTCTTGGGGGCCCCACTTTGGCTCCCCATCATATCTAGTCAATTGTGCACAGGAGGCTCTCCAACTGTTTCTGCACGACCTTTTTCTCTAGCTGGCTTGCTTGGCATACTTCAGTTGTTCTGCTGCAGCTGTACTGGAGAGAACAACCCAACCTCGCTCCGAGAAACCGATAAAAAACGTGTGTCCTTAACCCAGCTTCCGCTTCCCTTAAGGTCACCCCTGCGCTTAAGTCACCCGCTATTACTCAACTAAAGTGACCACTACGCAATACCACTAGTAAATAGATACAAAGTGTGAATCATCTTTGCTCGAATCATCACTTCCATGTGTCAGAGGGACGCGCTTTATCAGCAATTGACTTTTTGATAACTCATTCCATATCACTGAGTTTGAGCAAGCATTACGTCCCCAACGTAAAAGTGCTGACTGTCACCACAAACCAATAACTATTGTCTCATCATTTTTCGGGTGTAAAACCTAAAACCCCGCTTAGAAGCATTTCAACCGGCAACGAGTTCAGAGCAATAAAGTCAAAACCCGGAAATATTTCGTTCCACGTGGAATATATATAAACTTTGTTGTGTCTTCCCGTACCAGTCTACGCCGTAAACACTTCATTTGTCCTAGACAACAAATTGCATTTCTCGGAACTAGAAACGAGACATTTGTCTAGCTGTAAACTACGCCGAGAAAGTCGAGCTATCCTACCAGGTATGGAAAAATTTACAAGTTTTATTTTATTATCTAAATAATCGATTTTAATTGCTTATCGGCTTTAAGAAAAATTGTCCGTCTATGAGTCATACTGCCTGCTTTCCGGCTTCTTAAATTGCATAGAGCTGAGGTAGTGCATTTGCAGTTCTTGCTAGAGGTACTGGTACTGCGCAGTTTTTACCTGGTACAAGGAACCTGAAGTGTCTCATATTCAGAATTCAGAATAAGTACACGTTGATGATTAATAGGGAATCGTATGGTAGAACTCTCCATGACCTGAAAGGATAAGTGATACTCAGATTTTTCCCGGTATTAGTCATTTCCAACAAGCCTGTTTGCAGTTTGCACTGGGATTTGCCAACTTGTACGCCAGACATTTTGGCATCGGTACTTTACGGCGAACTACCTCTGGTGCTTGGAGCAATACAGCATCTGTTTCCAGATTCAATTAGTGTTGTTTATCATACTTTTAAGATTAGATTTAATCTGACGAGTTCTGTTGAGAGATCAGAGCATATTAATTTGTAACCTGGCACTTTAGCATGACAAAATGACCTCGTGGATCATGTTTCCTAATTATAATCCCTTATCAACTTGCGATATAGTTTACAATGGGATAAGCGGTAAGCAGAAGACAGTAGGGCTCTGACACATGGCACATGTATGTTTGGGTCTGGCGTGGTTTTCCTGTTAACTTCAAAGGTTGCTTGGATGTCATTAGCCAGAACTAATGACGAAGGAAGGTAAGTCAGCCGAGCCGAGATCTTGGGTGTATAAGATTCTGCTGATGTGATGTTCCTGTACAATAGCCTTCTGGCAGTAATGAGTCATACACTACAGCAATGGGAATGATTATTGTGGAATTACTACAGACGTCAGGTCGTCTCAGGTGTGCGCAGTTGTTTTCTATTTTTTTGTGCCAACGCTATACTTCAACTTACCTGTGCTTTTATATAATAGCAGTCTCTCCTACGTCTCTCCTTTTTTCCTAATTAGCCTACATTGCTTCCACACGAATTTATAGATATTTGCTTTGGCTACAAATTCCCACTATTAGCTAGAAATCTAGGATCGGTCTTCTTCGTAAAGCTATCTAGCTAATAGCAGAAGTAGGGTAGGAGCAGGGGCATTGACATATTTTATGGTGTGGGTGGCAATTTAATAACATGCATACCCTGACGCCATTGAGCATTTTACACTACGTCACATTCACATGGGCTAATGCTAATATTTGAGTGTGTAAAATTAGATAAGTAGTCAATTTCTAGGTTCTGTAGGAATTTGCTTGAGCTAGGCTTCATCAAAATTTTTGAGCTGAGGCCATAGGAAGCAGTGGAAGTTGGAATTCCAGAGGCTTTTCTGAGTTTCCTATTTTGATAACGAAAAATAAATATGAGCGAAGCCGCCTATCGTGAGAATTCGGACGCGATATATGGGCATTTATCTGTATAGCACTACTGTTACGATTTCAAAATTGGATGCAAATCTCTGGGAATTTACTTCATTTTTTGCGTCAACGATGACATGAGTGATGTACACTTTGAAAGATATCATGGCGATGAGCTGATAATTAATTTGTCAGTATCACTAGTTCAATTCTCAGCTATATCTGGTTTGTTCAGTTCGGGGATTACTTGAAACGCCATTTTGAAACGGAAACAGAGCAATGCTGATGGCATTTTGAATGTTTGAGTGCCCATGGCCCATGTCCAAGTCCATACACAATGCGTCAGCACATCAATATCAACACGCAGTAGAGTAGGATGTAATATGCCTATCGGCAATTGTCCTGTTGACATTGAGCGCTTGCATGTTGCTTCAGCAGTAATAAAAGTGATTGAGGCGTTTGTTTCATTTCATAGATAGGATAACTTGCACCAGTGACACGCAATATTCACCAGGAAAGTATGTTTCTGAACTGGCATTGATGTACAACTTTAGGAAATTAATGTTCTTTTATTTGGAAACTTTAAAGCCCTAGGAATCCTTGGCATACAAAAGGAACTTGAATAGCTAAATTCCATCCATTGTAGTAGCGAAAATAAATATTTACCAACAGAAATATTTATAGCACAGATTATTAACGATTCATTATCAGGCACGAACTTAGGACCGAGCATTCTAAAAATTTTATGTGAGCTACTACGATATAAAATTTTATTTATTTATTTATTTATTTATTCGATGCTTAAAGCCCCCTTCGGAACTCAATCCATGGGGCCCGTAGAGAGTTACATTTTCAGGCGAAAATGTAACGATATAAAATAGCATTTATTTCATGCCAATATCAATTTTAATCCGTTCCAAAGCAAATACAAAGTGCACAGAGCTTCATCATTATCAGTAGTAACCCCCACTAGTAAAATCACCATAAAGCTTCGGTAGAGATGCCAGATAGCGATGAAAGATATCTAGTCCCGAAGTCCTAACTAAGCTATCTGTCTATTCGTCTGCAGATGAACATCGATAATAATATGTATATTCTGGAAAAGAGCCAAGCCAAAGCCATATTTGTACAGATGTGGAAATAATCCATAAATCCGTAGCTTTGAGGCTAGAGGCTTACACCTTGATAGTAAAAATAAAGATCTGCTATCTGCATATGCGTTTTTACTCGCAGAGGTCGTCTGACTCACTCATCAGTTTATATTTAGCAAAAATTCATGGCAGTATGCTCATTATATCCTTTAATGTGTGTTTACATTTTTTGCACACAACGAGGAAAGAGCTGGATGTGAATTTGAAGAGTTTACCAACACAAGACCTTTCATGTCGAAATGAACAGTCCAGGCAAAATGGCGGTGATTAATTCAGTATATTCCCATGATCCTTTTCAGGCTGTCAGGCTTATTTTAGCCTATACAGAACTAAATGAAGAAAATCCTTTGATATTTCTATAATGCCAGCATTCGGTGCAAAGCCAGGTGAATCAGGCTCGGTCGAAAATTGTCTAATAAAGAGCACGCCTTTATAATAAGCTACGGCCATGGGAATCGGAAGCAAAAAATAATGAACCGTGGTTTTCAATAAGGCATATCCCAGAGGCGAATAGTCTGAGAAGCTCACATTTCTGAAATTCTAAAGGAAAGCCTGTCAGTGATGCACAACAGTTCTACGGTATCAATACCACAAGCTGGGAGCCACATTTCTTATACTAAAGTTTGGAATTACTACAAGGATGACTCATATCTTAGCGCCTTGCGTCTTTTACGTAACATTCCCTCCATGCTTATTTTTGGCTTTTGGCAAGTCTAGAGAGGAATCAGAATAACTTTTCCTTTCTTCTAAGCTCCCCAATTGAGCCAGGAGGCAATTTTCTTCAGGGGAGCTTTTCTATAGCGGATTTGCTCTCCTAAAATGGACGTAAAACTTCCCGGGTTGTTTCTTTTTCTTTGGTTTTACGTCTCGTTACGCCTGATCTGATCGTTGGAGAAGCTGAGCAGCTATACAGGAGGGTGCTGTATTTCTCCCCTTATGTTTCGCATAAAATCGGAGCGGAAGACGAAGGAAATTGTATAAATATCAGGGACAAGTAGATAGGAAGGAAGGAAGGGAGACGAAAAGCTCCCTCGGATGGTTTTGATCTTGACTCGATCGATACAATTACGAGTCGCACCACCCCGAAAAACACTGGCAGGTCTGTTTAGGCATTAGCCATTCCTCACCCACACGCGCACACGTGGGCATTTGATTGACGAGCTGACTAATGCTAAATGGAATGGGTATGTAAAGGAATCCTTATCCACGAGGCCCACCCTGCTGCTGGTGATCTTGAGTAATGAGCTAATCAATGATTTATCACATTAGAGAAATCGCTGACCCCTGACCTGCGGCCTCACGGGATGTCTTGGTGACGGAAAATATAATACGAAGATAAGGTGGAATGAATGAGTGGACTGGACCTCGAGTCGACATATGCCTTAGTAGCACCTAGCCTATCTTCGAACCTAACCAAACCGGAATAGTTCAGAACTCTGCATTGCATTACTTCCTTTTTCGCCAATGGCCCTGAAATATCACCATAAACTAAAGGGAATCGTCTGTAAACATGCTTATCAAGTGCTTAGCTTGCCTAAGAAGTTGAGCATACACAGACACAGTTGAATGAATAGGTGCTAAGTGCGAGATGCCAGCTCCTCTAGAGTCAAAGTTAACCTTCAGCCTGTCGACAATTTCGCAAGTTACCTTCATATTGAGTTAGGAATGCTTCAATGGTGTTTGTTCCTCTTTGCGTAAATGCAAATGTATTGGCTTGGCTTCGCACGGAATACACAGCTGCCGCCGTGTGAAAGGAAGAGGAGCATAATAACGAGGCAGGCCTATTCAATACACCGCATTGAATTAGGAATTCAAAGAAACTCAGGAAGTCCATACATGGGGTTACGTGGATTTAAGTTTGAATTCAGTGAGAAACTTGTATAATGCTTTAGCTCGGCATGTAAAAAAAAGATTTGAAAGGAAAGGTATGAATTACCTTCCGGAACCCCTTCTTTTAAGCCATTACCGACCATGCACTAAGGCGAAGACGTAAATAGAAGCACAAGAAGAATTATGATGATTAAGTACTTCCTAGTAGGGTGGTATATGACAGCACATATAGCGCATATTCTTAGTTCGGAAGCACTTCTGTTGCGGTGCTTCAGAGCGAAATTCTATTTCCGGCCCATTTTTTCTTAAAGCGAAGCCACTGAGCTAACTGAATCATCTTCAATCTCCGGTTCCATTAGAAAAATTTTACTCATAGGGTGAAGCTCATTAAGCATCTATTTTGGTAAGTGCGTGTGGGAACGCTTTTCTGATTGAAAACGCCGCCGTTCGAAGCGTCATGATTTATTAGCATTTGTAGTCGGAGGTTCCTGTGTGTAGTGGATCTCTGATTTCATCCCACCGACGTTTGGCTTATGATACAATTGTTATTAGCTGTCATCATAACAATGAGTCCAAAGCCCAGGGATCCCATGCACCCAATCCGTCCTACGGACATTTTGTTGGGAAGGGTCCGGAAAGGGACTAATAACTCCGAGGAGTCATCAGCATAACGTGCGGGTAGATTATGTGTAATACTACCTAATTGATTACATCATACCCAGCAGTGAGACTGGGGACAATAGGCAAGATGCATTTTAGGTTATTTCTGGGGGAAATATTACGCATTTTTCAACAACGAATTTTCATGAGTGACTGAAGTGCATTAGGTCATCCCTTTCCGTAATACATATATACCCCCTCCTGCCGGGATGTGCATGGGCTCTACGCTTACGCGTACTACTAGATTGAATTTGATACTGAATCACGATGACTCGACTTTCTCTTCTGTTGACTATGTGTCGAAGTCCAGCATCATCTGACTAATGCGTGCGTTTGATTCAGTTGAATATTTTGGGGTTCTTCGTCAATTCTTCCTGGACAATTGTCTCCCCATTCGCGTCGAATTTTATATGAGCCCTTTTAAAAAGCTTAAGCCAAAAGCCGTTGACATTAACAATTCCCTGTTTCCAGTCCCGTAAAACACTCTAACCCTGACTGGACGGACGGGATCAAAATCGAGGGGGAAGGGAGACTTATTTTCTTGACAGGTTTTTATTTCTATTATGCATTAGTACTTTATTATTACTCACCCATCAAACCGCTACGCGTGTCGTGTCCTATGTCAGGTCCCTCTTCTCTCCCGCACTTCTGACTCTGACTCAGGCCCGATTTTTTTTTTGTAAAAAGCCGGGAATCGATTCGGATTACCCGACGAGAGAGGTGAATCATCATTATCTTGTCATAATAATCGGAGGGTATCCTTCCTCAAATCCCAACCCTTCTTTCCGTTCCATTCTATGAAGTGCTTTGGCACTTTGCGACTCTAGCTCTTTACATGTGGCATAAATTACCTATAATTAGAACAATAGCAAACATTGTACCTGTTCAGGTTGAACAGTACCTAGAAGGTAATAAATAGAAACATTTCTAATTTTTACCGAAAAAATGCGGGCTGAGTCATTGCGTCAGCCCTAACCCAGCCCACCACGTGAAAAATAGGCGTACGTATTGTCAATTGTTATGTTTACCCTTATTATTCGTGACTTAAGTGGTCAACCAGATTAAGAACATGGTTTTTGTGATTAGACAATACAATGCTTGTTAGTATGCGTGAAAGGGTCTGCGAGTTGTAAACTGTAACCAAAGCAAACGAAACCACTTCCACCCTTTTCTTAAAATAGGCCTGCTGTGGTTTGTATCCACTATCAGTAGAGTTGCTGACAGGGTAGTAGCAGCACTACCATTGAATTAACTTCAGTATCAAAGTAGCGTTCGTCTGGAGCACAACAACTCTTAAGTTCTTGTCTCATTCATTTAAGATCCTTGGGAGTGGTTCCAAAATAAATATTCTGTGCTTGCCAAAAATATTTCGGAGCTACGTGCGGGTTCATTCAAGGTATGTCATTGACATCATTCCGTTTTAATTTTAAACATTTTTCGGGAGGAAGTGTTTTGACGTCTTTCCTCTGTCTCTCATCTCAAGGTGAAGTAGGAACGGAAATTGCCATTTTATTGGCATTTGAAGGTGATAAATTTGGAATCTCGGGGTCTTGTGATGTTTTTATTTTAAAGACAACCCAAGGCTGCAAGCAGGCTTAATCGAATCTTCGTAAACAGGGTTATACTTTGCGTCACAGTAGTAGGGCGTTCTGCGAATGCCGGCTGGTACTTTCTTAACTTTCTAGTCGTTTTTAATTGAGTTTTAAATGCCGTATCTTCCTTGTTTCTTCTGAGTTAATTGAGCAATCATTAGGAAAACGCGTACACTTAAAAGGGAAGTGGCGGCCTTACATTCAATTTCAATTATGAATTTTCATAGAATTTCCTCCAGTAAAAATAGATTTTCTTGACTCGGCTTGATTCTGAGCCTACGCACCTTTTCATGTCTCAAGTGCAGAAAGATCATGTTTTTTGATTTGATGATTAATTTTAAATGAGGGAGCTGTAGCTACTCACCCTCTTCTCTATTAGTCATTCTGTCTTTCGGGGAAAGCTCCATGACGTCTTCTCCCCTTTCCCCAAGTTTTCATTTGGTTTTGGTCTTGAGTTTGAGTTTCTGAATATACATTTTCCCCTGCTTTCTCCTGCACTTGAGTCTTGAGTCACAGAGTTGGGAAGCATGACAATTCGGCTACCATTTTTGGCGGTTTTCTAATGACCAGACATGCTACGTGCAATGTGTTGTGCATCAGACGTCATGAATTCTTCCGAATCCTTAGAGCACCGAAATTGTGCGTGGCCTGATGAGCAGGCAGCGGACTGTATGAGAGATAACAGGGACCTCATCATCATCATCTTAGGGTTGTCTGAAGGGGGAAGCTTTCTTCGTGCTGTATTTTCCTATTTCATCTCTTTTTGTCCAAAGAATTCGGTTTTCTTCTGTTATCCGACCATTTCCCCCTCCCCCTCCTTTACGAGCACTACAATCAACTATTCAGGCTTAACTGTATAAGGTACACAGGGCGTCGTGCTGCAGTTCAGTTAATGCAACGCACAGACGAAAGTAAAATCCAAGCCATAACATACAGGTTCCCATTTCGTGGGTGTGACTCATTCAAATAACAGTAGAAGCGTATGGAAGACTTGATGGAGGCGGATGAAATGAAAATCTTTGCGTTAAAGCTTTTACGATTACGACTAGAGCAGGCTTCTTTTATGATCTGAATCTGAACGGGAGAATCTTGGGTTAAAAGGATTTTGAAAGTGCACAGGAAACTGCTTACCATAATGTACCAATATCTTCGCATATGGTGGCTTCCTTTCTTGATAAGATGCTGATGTTAGCCGAGTGCTACCGCCAAGACAGGAAATTATTAATTCAGATTTGTTCTTTTTTCTATAATCCCAGGAAATCAAAAATGTCTGGCCCAGTCGAAACTGAACTTCCGCCTGCTTCAGCCTTCCGTCGTCGTGAAAGATTACGTCTCTCACTTCACCGGACACCGGCAGTCACCAGCACAGACTCGGTCGAGAGTCTGAAGAGCCGGATTCGAACAATAAACGTGGACGAATTAGCTAAGAAAATCAATCATCACAAACCCCAGAAATACATCCTGCTAGATTGCCGCGGGTACTTGTGCTACTCCGACACTCATATCCGAGGAGCCGTCCACATCGCTTGCACTGATCGCTTCAATCGGAAACGAATTCAGAACAATGGTATCTCTGTCTTGGACCTGGTGAGCACGAATAATAGGAGAAACAAAACAAACGGACTCCAGCTTCAACAGCTAACCAATTCAAGCTCGAATCTTGGCAAAATCCGTGACGTTATTGTCTACGACGAAGGAGGCAGTGATCTCA
This sequence comes from Ceratophysella communis, assembly GCA_009869905.1. Taxonomy (NCBI): domain Eukaryota; kingdom Metazoa; phylum Arthropoda; class Collembola; order Poduromorpha; family Hypogastruridae; genus Ceratophysella; species Ceratophysella communis. Next base: position 16,132 of record VNWX01000199.1, read on the forward strand.
ATTTGGAAGATTCCACTTGGTCAAATCCAATCTCATTCGTGCTGGCCCATCTCATTCAAGAGAACCGTCAGCCCATTTACCTCACTGGTAAGTATTTTCTATTATTTGCACATCATTTAACGTTTATCGGGTCATCCACGTCAATTTACCTTGTTTTTCACTCTCAAAAACGCCACGTGTCACATCTGCTGCCGGATCTATTAACATTGATTGATTTCATGAATAAATTTCCTGTAAAATTCATAGAAATGAGATCTAAGGATTTCACATCGAGTGTCGTTTGTCGCCCGGTGTAGCATCCTGTTTACTCGACATTTCCTTTTTAATGTTATGCTTCTTGAAATCCCGACGCGACACCCGAAATCGATTGAATTAAATGAATAGGAATTGCCTGGAAAAGCAAAACCCTTTACGTGTCACGTCCTTTCATTCATTCTCCACTTTGAAATGTGGTGTGACATGACACAATTCCAGGTTTACGAATCTAACTCGACACTTACAAGTATAGTCCATTCCGCATAATACCACAATGCAACCGCTCAGCGCTGCTAGGAAACGTCCATTTCATTTACCACAACCTTCTACTTTATTAATGAAACAATGCCGAAACTTGGATTTGCCATTTAGTCAAAGTTTGCAAATGAATGCATAAGCATAGCCCATTAGTAAAGGTTGCTTAATGGACTGAATGAATGAAAATGAGCTATTTATTCGACCGAGAATCATTCAAAATACGAAATGAGCCTCATCTACATACCTATATTTAGAACTCAGCCCACCAACAGTCAACCGGAAAGAGAGCGTGGGAGCCGAGCAAATATAACGAAGTTTTCTCGCAGAGCGTTATATAATAATAATAATAATAATAATATTCATAAAGTTGAAGCAGTTTGCTTTCATAAAATATAATGTTTGTTGTTTACTCGTGAAATTGCTGTCTATACAATAGTAGAAATTTATTCAAACCTCAGAGACACTACAAAGCCTGAGAACAGACATTTTTAATTGAAACTTATCTCTGACGAAAGGAAGTCATTTTTGTCAACTGGCATTTATTTTATTTTCTTCGCTTTGCGGTCACAGAAGTGACTCATGACTCACCCATACATTTTCTGTCTTATAAGCCGGTGGGGGGCTCAACGCTAATAACTTCTTGCCAGTTGTTTAAGGTCTTAAATGCTCTTCAAATACGATACACTAAATATATATCTATGAATGGAATATTAATGACTCGGGTCTGGGCTATTGATTTAAATTCCGTTTGAATGAACCTTCGGGTTTCCAGTTCATTCCAATAAATAAGTGACGCAGTATAATTTAGCCCAGCCCGGGCATTAAATGAAACAAAGACCGGGTAAAACGGGAGGCATAATGGAGCCAGGACTGTGGAAAGTATAGCATAATAATTCTTAAGTGGTAGCCCGCCCGGTAGTCATGACTATGATTTGACTCTTACGCTCTAAAGTAGCACACACGGGTATTAGGCATAACGCTGGCTCGTGGGAGTTGACAGCAGCCCGCACTACTGGCTCCTACGCTCTATTGATTTTCCGTTTGATATGTTGTTTGCGTCTCTCCAGTAAAGGTAGCATGATAATTTACACTTTGAATTGGAAATGAATTTCAGAAAAACAAGACAAAATTACATACAGTACAGGCGATAGGAATCTCTCTCCTGACTTTGATATATTAGAATATTATGACGACAATTCTCTGTCATCATTCATGGGCTCATGTTTCTCCGTAATATTTCACCTCTTTGATTCTTTGTTTGTGACCCTTACACCTTTACTCGCAGTAACGTAATTCATTCATGTCACGATAGGTGGGAGGAATCCATGAGGTCACCACCGGAGCTCCGGTTATTTTTGTCAGGAAATAATGCAATATTGCACCCAAAGAACGTTTTGATCAATTACGAGCTCGCAACTTTCCTTATGTTCGGGTTAGGGTCATGAGCGTGAAAGGTTACGTAGCAGGGAGGACTGTAATTACAGAAGTGAATCATAGTTATCAAAATATGCAGATGAAGCGAAACATACACGCCTTCTTCCACCTTTTCCCCATTTTGATTATGTTTTCGCGTAGGTACCTAATCGAATAACACGCTCATTAGTTTTCACTTTGTCAGCTCCGCTATAACGAAGCCCTATAATGTAAAAGCTTGACGTCACTGTTTCAAAACTGACAGGCAGACCGACCGTATTTATGAATGGAACAGATTTTTTTATTTTAATCCAGTAAAGGTCAGTTTTACAATTATATTACATTATTAGTAAAATTCCATAGGGATTTGTAACATATAATCGTAACGTAGCGGAAACGTAAGGTCTGCAGCCAGATAAAGTACCTCAACACTCAACACGTTTTTCCATGTATCATCGGTTTTGACGGAAGTGTAGTGCCGCCTCGTCTACACCTTCAAGTGTACTGTGACTACAGGGTTTGATGATTAATCCTTTCCTGACTTGATTTCCAACCAAGTCTGTATAACGCAATATTACAGGCCAGGCCGAATCGTAGCCTGGGCCAGGCTACGATTCAGGGTGGACTTTTGTAACGTGTGATGTGTCATATCTAAAGTATTTAGGGGTAGTATTGTCTCAGAGCTCCTGGTTAATCAGAATCGGATAAGTCGTGTACTGACACTGACAATGAATTATTGTAGTCAGTGCAAGAAGGTAGGCTGAATCGAACGTGTTTGCTTTCTCGGGGATTTGGAGCTAAGTGCATCAGATAGCGATACTACGCGATTTAGTTTAAGTTGTGGTAGTCAGTCCAGGAGGTGACTTAATGCAGCGGAGAAAGCCTCATATCTACTGTGTGTGTAAGTGGAGAAAGCGTATCAAAGAGGCGAAGCGGAGAGAACATAACCCATTACAAGATAGCGTGAGCCCTTTCAATCTCAATGAGAATCTAATCCCAAGGAAATTTAGTTACTTGCCAGCAGCAGGGTGGGATGCGGTCTTTGGCAGCGATTCTAGGCTCGATCGCAGATCTATTTAGTGGAACAATTTATGAGCCTACTGGGTCCTTTTAGAGGATTTAGTGACTATCCTTTAGATTTGGGCAATCAGGGTCTATCTATTGCATAAGTAGGTTTAGGGATGAAGCAGTGACGTAAAATGGAGCATGGAGTGCACAGCCGGTCAATTAATTGTTTCATTAGTCCGCTCTCACGCCTCGCCCACATGCAAAGGCTGAGATTCACGAAGTGATTCATCCCTCGTCGTATCGTAATCGTAAATAATTAATTTCACACCATTAAAGTCGGGTGCTATTCTTAGAAGGATAATGGAGAAAACCGTGTATAATTCCAGAAATCGGTGTACGTACAGTCAGTTATTCTATTTTTTGCACTGTGCATTTAATTATAACCCAGCGTAACGCGGTGGTATTTTAACGAAAGCCGGAAAGATACTTGATATAAGAATTGTGTTGATTGGCTATCAAAGCTTATTTTTCGTACATGTCGACGGAAGGATTTATAATAAGTCGTATTGCTTGATACACGGTTATACGTTACATATAAATTTAATGCCTTTCAAGGAACATGAATCATCATTTTCATGTTTATCGAGTGTAACTTAATTTCCGAGCAGTAACCGCAGTCAAAAGCCTACCCACACATTTCTCTATTAGTCGATGCTAAGCCCGCACAAGCAGAGAGCTAAATGTTTGAAAGAATCAGTTAGGCGATCGTTAGGAGAGGTTGGTCGTTTTCCTCCTTCATTTGATGCTTGGAAAACTGCGTGGGTTGTTTGGAAGTTTCCAGCGAAGTCTTTGTAAGCATCACATTGAACAGCTTTCTCCAATCTTGAACCCACTACTGCTTTTGATTGAAACCTAAGTTGAGGCTTGAGCGAGAAAGTCGAGAGGTTTTCTCCACAGAAATCTAACGTCTCTTTTCTCTTGTCTATGATTTCAGGTGGGATCAAAGAATTTAGTCGCTACTACAGTGATCTCTGTGAGTCCTGCGGAGTTTCTTCTCGTCGTGAACTGGCCGCTATGCCCACACTCACCATCCCAGCACCGCTCTCCTTCCAGCCATGCACCCCCTGCTCGCCCACGCCAATGGCCATCGACAGTTACGAAAACGAGCCCGCGACCCAGGTCCTACCATATCTCTACGTGGGAAATGCCCGGGATGCCGTGGACCGAGATCTACTTCGTCGACTCGGCATCAGCTATGTCCTTTCCGTGACCACCACAATGCCGCAGCCCGTGTCTAATACCAATAAACCGCTTGGAGATTCGAACACTCAGCTGAGTACTGGGCCGGGTGCCTCAGAGGAAACGCCAGAGTTTCATACGAAGCTAATTCCCGTGTCGGATAACCTCTGCGAAAACCTTGCACCATACTTCGAGGAGGCCTATGAGTTTATCGGTGAGTTATGCCTCCCAGTTTCCCATTCATTGTAGGCTTTCCATCAGTTATGCTTGGAGATTACTCTCCTGAGCTCTTGATGGGGTGTGGGCGGAGAAAACTAATTTATTTGGAGAGAAAGGAGAGAAAGCTCTAAGTCGACAGAGCCCCGAGTGGATGGGAAGTCTTTTATATTCATTACTTACTCGGGATTCCTTTTAACTTCTCATTGTCCTCTTCCCAGAAGAATGAACCGATTTTTCAGCCTCTCTTCTTTTGATTCTTCTCTTGGTCCAATGTCCCTGACAGTTTTTAGCTATTGTCATTGTCGCAATTGAGATACGTCAGTCAATACCCTCTCTAGTCCCAGGAGGCTTACAATTTGGAAGAAATCTAATGTATTTTTTATTTTTATTCTTTGTAGAAGAGGCCCGAACTTCGGAGACCCGAGTCCTTGTCCACTGTCATGCTGGAATTTCTCGGTCCCCCACAATTGCCATTGCCTACATCATGAAGCACATCAACATGGGAGCCCTGGATGCCTACGCCTTTGTCCAGCGGTCCCGTCACATCATCTCACCCAACCTAAATTTCATGGGTCAACTTATTGAATACGAAACGAAGCTAAAGGGTTTCTCGAGTCAGTCCGAATCTTCCTGCTCTACCAGCACAAGCAGTGTGAGCAGCGTGGACAGCATTAGCAGCAGTACGAGTGAGAGCATGAGTGAAGACATGGACATCAGTCTCTCGTCCGCTCCGCCTGTGACCATGACTTTACTGGCTGACTAATAAGCTTTGCCCTGGATTCAAGTGGGCAGCAACCACTTCAACTTAAATCCAGTACATTGATATGATACTGGGTTTACGAACTGGCAGATCAGATGTTGGAAATGAAAGGACTTTTCGGATTCCGATAATAACAGGGTTACCAATTAGTTAGGCTTAGACGTATTGTTCTCTATAATTACCCCTTGAAGTTGATAAGATATCCAATATACTAATTGTCAGATGACGAAGCTACTAATTGTCATGCTAGCGTAAGCTGGATTCTCGGAAACAATACTTTTGTTCCACGTAGTAATTTATATAATTATCTCGTTTCCATAGAACTTAAATCCCTTTTCTCTGTGGCCAACTCCAGTACTGTGTTCATTATGATTACGGTCAGAATCAGAAAGACGCTCATCGAGATTGGGACCCATAGCCAAAATCAGAGTATATAATATTAAATATATTTAAATTTTTAGTAAATTAGGATTTATTTAATTAGTCATAGATAGCCTTTCCAGGCCTCTATTTGTATTGTACAGTTATAAATTGTAGACTCCCATATTATTTTCGTAAAAGAGAGCTTCTGGCACTTTGATGTTTGACCCCCACGATCTATTTACTATATGAGATCACATCGTTGAGAAGGGGTCGAACTAACTATTTATGTAATAGTAAAAGTCATATTCGGGATTTGTATTAGTCATAATGTCTTATTTGTACAGTAATCGTTTGGAGTGTAGTGTCAACGTGTAAAGTGTAACTATTGAGTCATCGGAGGGGTTTCTATTTGCTGACTCTTGGACTCCAGGAGATAGGGATGTTGAATGTTGATCTTTGAATATCTAATAATATTAGTTGGAGGGTGGGGACGCGTATATATAGTGTTGTCGATATCAGTTATATATGTTTGTCAAAGCATTAGGCTGAACAGATGCAAGCTAGCCGAGTATTACTCACCCTTCAGTCCAGGATGCAAAAACCAATACCTCCCTTCATGATAAGAAATATCGTATCCCGTAATTAAGCTGTCAAAAAGTTATATATTTTCCAGAAAACCTCTGTAGTTACCTTACAATTTGTTAAATTTAAATATGCCTATATTTCAGCCATATCGTACATTTTGATATATTCTTTTTTATTACATCTAAAGAGCAGTTGAAATTTTTCAGGGAGCTTATTTATGGGTACTTACTTTTGTCAATTCTTTCGTTGTTTTTTATATTTAAATAGTAGACTTTTTACCCATTGGGTTGTTCTTATTTCCTGTACTTGTTAAATACATATGCTTAAAATTGTCAACGTCATAGTCACAGACAAAAGAGCCATAAGCTTTTTTTTTCAAAATAAAACTGTATTTTTGAATCTAGTCTAATATATTCATATGCACAGTGTGTATTTTGTTTATGTTCAAATTCATTACAGAAGTCTGGATTTAGCAAGCCTTAATTTGTGTATGGCTATTCAATTTTGTTGTGACTCTTTATGACTTATACTTTTAGCTTAAGAAGATTGCAAATATTGTTTGAATATTTGTTCATTTTGTGTAGGGAGGCCAAAGAGCCTTTCTTAGCACGTTCCAATATATTTATGAGTTTGAGTACATTGCTAGTGATTTGTTAATTATTAATTATATTGCTTACCTACTCATTCAATGATTTCCTGTTGTCAAATACTGAAAAATACGGATTTGATTTTGTTTTTGTAGAAACACAACACTTTATATTCCTAGTAAGAGAAACTAATACTTAAATAACCTAGAAATGATATCTCGTTCTTGTGAAAACTTTGATAATACTTATTCCTATCGTAAATACAAATATTACTTATTACATACTATATGATACTAATGTATATGATGTCGAATCCCTTACTGAAGGAAGATATGAAATGGAGAAATAAAACCGGCAGAAAAGATGCTAAGGTTCATTTAAAACAAAAAATTTCAGTCTTTGGGTTTTTCTTATTTTCGATGAATTCATATAATTATAGCTGGTAGCAGTAGCAGTAGGAACTTTTCTCGTACTATAAAGCAGTTTTTTTAGGAAAGTATTTGATTGATCCTTGGCTTTTTTAGATAAATAGTTTCACGTAAATTGCGAATTCCTGAAAATATAAAGAAAAAATTAAACCTTGTAATTCGAGATCGACAAATTAGAAATACCCCAGACATTTGGCGAAATTAACCGGAAATGGGCAAATTAAATAACTGGCGGAGAAAGCTGCACACCCAGAATTTCGGACATCATCGGAAATCTCTCTACCCTTATCGTCAGGCTTAAATGCACGTGTTTCCAAATTACATGAGGATTTATCGGGACTGACGCCTGCCAAAGTCTCATCCAATCGAAACCCGGACCCGAAAAATAAGTGAAAATCAGTTAACATGACATGTGTGTGTGCAGTTGTTGCCCCATGAATGACTCGGTTCGTCCGTTTGTCTGTAGAAAGCATGGTATGACTAAGAGCTGGGCGATTAGTGATTCATAAGCCTGGATCGGTTGAGAGCCCCATCCACACAATGGGGAAAACACAGACAACAGAGACAAGGGTATGGTAAGGTGAATCGAAAACAATGAAGTTGCGGGGAGGGTGAGTTTTTCGGGTAGCCGAGTCACGAGTTGTCTCTTGTTTCACCCTCTTCATTACTCCCTCTAATAACGCCCCGCTCCACAGAGCACAAGAGGGATGACTGATAATTGTTTGATGAGAAAGCTTAGAACAATTGCAAGTGTCCCAACACGCCATAATTCCTGGTCACCTTGCTAAGACGAATAGGAAAACGGCTCAACATTGAGTTTTCCAGCCATGAGTCAACATTCTTTATTAATGAGTTTTTTTTAGAGTTGAGCAATACACTTGATTTCCGGTTCCGGTAAAGTTTTCGTTGGAATTTGCAAGGTTGATAGTACGTAGTGCAAAAATGCGGCGGTTGATAAACCGGGATAACCCATGAATTCCATTTGGGTAAAAATATCAGACAGAAAATGTGTGGGTAGGGAAAATAATGATTTCATTGTTTACTGAAGAACAAATGATTTCATTGTTTATATTATTGACATCATCCATATTCAAATTTTAGAATGATTGCTACGGGTAGGCGGAGTCCATGAGTTCGAGTTGGAATTGGAACTGAAGTTTCAAGATTGCGGCGTTTTTTAAATCCAGAAAATTTTGGGGTAAAATCTAAAATCCGTATAAAACGCATACCTATTAGTGCTCGCAAGTACTATTTTCAGAGCGCAAGCCTAACCTTACGATGTAATTCGCAACATTTTACAGCCCGAAAATCATACACATGTCCGGATCTGAACCTCCGATCAAAGCAAATGAGGAACAAAATAATCTCAGTTTGCTAATTCAATTATTTACCAAACGTTTAATCGAACAACCCTTATTACTTGTGATTGCTACCACTTGAAACTAACATTATCTATAAACTAATGAACAGACTGGGAATTCCTCGTTTCTGCAGCTATGCTTAGAACGTATGCCGTATATTCTGTAAAAAAAGTTCCATTATTAGCTTCAGCAGTTGCCCTATCGTTCGCCACAGCGATAGAAATTGGAAAACATGACTGCCAGATTAGAGATTACTGTAGTCGTAGCTGAAGCAGAGTGGCAGGCATGGTAAAGATAATGATTGCATCCGATGCTCAAAATTATGACTCACTTCACTCACTAATTCTCATGTCTGTCTGCGGCGGAGGGAGAGAAAGGCTTGTGTGAAAGTGAATATCTCTGATGTCATCTGCGGAAATGGGGACCATGAACCATGAATGGAAAGTGAAACTGAATGCAGACTCCAAGCTCTTCTGTTGAGCTCTCCCCAAATTTCGAATTCCCCAAAGACTTTTTACCAACTGCCCGACCCGAGACGGAGCCCTATCAACCCCATTACTACACGTCATTCTTGCCCTGTACCCCGAATCTGTAGCAGTTAGAGATATATTGACACTGCAGATAATCGCATAACGACTAACAACAAGGGTAGAACGAATAACAGACATTAGTCATGTCATAATAGCGGTGGAAAACAGATTGATTTTCTACCAGAGCTGTACGTGATCGAATGATACTACTGCAGTGCTGCAAACTACATACTTCCTTATCAAAACTATATAATTACTTCAGTATTTATTTACATAATTAATTGAATAAATTTCTAAAATGTATGCATATATTGATGCAGTTATAAAAATATTCAAGCTTGACTAATAAGTGATGCAATATTTTAATGTTTGGAAATCGAAAAATCGCGCAGTTTATCTGTGATATGAGTGTGAGTAAATCATAACGATATTTATCAGACTGATATAGCCAAATAGAAATTGTACGACCTAAGTATGTGAAATTTATTTAAACTCGCGTAATTTCTATAGAAAATTTATAACCAAAGTAGTTATGTCGTAATAAATATATTACGCGTCGCCATTTTGAATACTTCCTAATACATAGTTTGCTTGAACAAGTTATGTCAACTCCGACGCACTTCCTCAATTTAAACGACATTTTATTGACTCAAGCTCATTAATTTTAGTTTCAGCCTTATGAAACGCTCATTTTGTTAGATTGTATTTGTATTAGGTCGCTATCGAGAACTTAAATTATTCCTTATGAAATGCGGTAGGCCCTGGCAAAATTTCACGACGGTTCATTCTCAAATCTGAGCCCATTGCAAAATGCGTTCTCCAGATTTGTACCAGTATAGCCCTGTCCAGATTTTCAAAGTATTAAAAAATTTCTTCATAAGAAAATCTCCTCTTTTCCGTCGGGACTTCCAAATATTCTGCATGGATTATACTTTTTATTGGGCTTTGATCCCTATTTACTACAACAAAGAAAAGGATAGATTCGTGCTGAAAGGTCTAAAACTGATTTTCTGGTATATTTCTCTTGCCGGAATTGGATACATTGCAGCGGCAATGATTGCGGCACAAATCCAGAAAGCTAGCTCAGGAAAGCTTTCGCTTGAAAGGCTTACAATACTGGACGCCATGTATGTGCACTACACTGGGTGCTTGGTGTTTCCACTAATTCTACATTTTCACACCCCTTTTAAACGGCATGATATTTGTGAAACTATAAATTCTTTTCATCAGCATTTTGAATATTTACAAGGTAATTTATGGTATGCTAGTTCGCACTATATACAAGTGGTTAACAATCAATTGTTTTAAACATAGCTCAAGGGAAATTGAAAGAAACAAAGCTCGGAATATTGACAGTCTGCTTCGCACTATCATGTCTAATGATTCCTATAGAATTATGTATCCTATTCTTTATTCGTTGTGAGCTTCATATGCTGGCGCCAGTTTTACCGATTTGCTACGCTGAATTTGGTGAAAATTCAAAGCTAATCTACAAGCATATGGAGTTACCATACTTCATCGGATTTTCCGTTCTGCAATTTGTTGTAGTTAACGAATCAACTATCTGCATATTTCCGTATATTGCACTTGGATATCCAGTCATTCTTGAAGGGCGGAAAATGATCAGCAGTCTAATGTGAGTAAATCATATAAACTTCTTTGCTTGAGTTACGTAATATGCGAAAATTCTAAATATTTTTAACGCAGAAAAGGAGCGGTTTTCGAGCGTAGCAGAATCAGGAAATCATTGACAGATCTTGAAATTAGAGCACCCTCATTAACGGGGATGAGGAGTAGCGCGGGCTGACTAAATCCTCCGACCTTCAATTCGCGCGTATCTTTGCTGTTTTTGGCTCCGAGCGCTAAAGTGCGGACGGTGCATCCGATCAGACTCACCCCCACGTTAGACTTTGCCTAGCTTCACATAAGTGGCCAAGACAAGGCAAGGAGTTTAACATTGTATGTATGCACTGCGCAGTATGCAAATTAGCCACACATGATCCCCCTTTCAGTTTGACACCTGGGATACCCCCTGAGATAATTCTCATTGGGCATGGATCATTGTACACACGGATGCAACACGTCCGTAGACAGGCTGATATGACAAGGGATAATTGGCACGTGACTAGCAGCAAGCAGGCCAGGGCACTTGACTTACCTAGCGATCCGATTATTACACGCTGTCCTCTAAAAGTCTTCTCTCGTCACGGGTCGATGGCCCCTTGATCCCTTGTCACACGTACGGAAAACGGGAACACATTCACTGTTCACTTACGCGCGCTTCCCCACGTCGTCTAGTCTGCCAGAGGCCTTTGTTCCGGAGTTTAGTAGGCGCCAATTCAAATTGTGTGCCGCTTTTGGGCGGGTAAAGGAGAAGGCAGATTCAAGCAAAATCTGCTTCTGTCTCCTCAAAAACAGTGACCTACGCCAAATGCTATTTCTTGAGTTAGATTAATTATTTTGACCTGCGGTTTTCTTCTTCGTATTCCAAATCGCCCTGTCTA
>VNWX01000200.1:0-27606 GCA_009869905.1 Ceratophysella communis
GCAGGTTTTCGTCCAACCCATCCATGGCGTCAAAACTTCCGGCGGCCACGATTTCCAACTGTTCCTCTTCCTCAATAATGCATCGGTACTCATCGACTTTGGACTTTGCAAGAAGCTAAAAATTAAGCTTGGACATATATTTTATCTTTATTTCTGACCATTTGCTAAATGCCATGTACTAATTAATAAGTAGTAAATTATTTGATTTCAATTATGTGGAACTAAAACTTCAATTAAAGACTAATAAAAATTTTGAGCAGTTTAAACCTGATTTTTATAATTATTTGGAGAACAAATATTCGATTTAAAAAGCCCATGCCTATAGTTTTTCTTTACCGATACCGATACGGTTGAGTTTATTATCGTTGACGTTAAAATTAGGAAATTGGATCAAATGCATGTTACGACAGCAAATTTCCTATCTCAACCTACAACGCCACTTAAGGTTTTCATTCAATTCAACACTTGAAAATAAATGACAATGACGTACAAAATACAAAAACAGGAAGCAGAACGTTCGTCTGTTACAGGCATTTTTTGATTACAATAACGCATTTACGCAAGTATCAATGCTCTTTACGTAAAAAGGCTTTCAAGGATCCAGTCGAAATTCTGATATAAATAGTGCATAAACCATTCTCCATGTCAGTACTACCATCACGAAGCACCATTGAAGCCATTTTTCGTGCAATAACTAAACAAGAATACTTTCCCTTAATAAGTATATATGTACTTATTTAAAACTAACGTTAAGAAATGCATTCGAAACTCGTGATAGCGGCTGTAACCATTTTGCAAATACTCTCGGGGTCATATGCAAGTCCGTTTCAAGGTAATCTGTATTATGAAATTGAGATATCTAAATACGTGGAATTAGTAGCATATTAATTCTTTTCAATCCCGGAATTACTAAAATCTATAAAATATTCATAGGTTTAGCTCAAGATGGATATACACGGTTTATTGGGCTTTCATCCTCCAAAGCTTTATTTGCCATCATGGTCAAGGTACGCATCTTTGAAAATACCTTCTGAGCGTCACAGATGTATGGAGTACAGGATAGTAATTTTTCGACGGAAATATTCCACAGGGCGACTGGGAGTACGTAGCCAACTACTGTCATACGTATAAAATGCTTGCGGCTTCCATTGACGACCAAGCTGAAAATGACATGGTTATGAACTATTTGAGTGCTAGTTCCGAAATTGGTAAGTCAATAGGTATTTGTTATTTGACTTGAGTATAATTGTGTTTAATAAATTCACTTTAATTCTGTTTTCCAAAGATTCATTCTGGCTACCAGCGACCGACTACATTTCTGAAGGAACTTTTGCCTGGATTCGAACCAAGACTCCGGTGGAGTTCGTGAACTGGCAGACTGGTTCACCGTCAATTGACAGAACCAAAAACTGTGTGGCGATTCAGAAAGATGGTACATGGACGGAAGAGCTCTGTACATCCCTGGAAGTGACACATTACGGTTTGTGTGAGCTCCCACTGCTGGCCCATGGTTCAGCTAAGGCTGCCGAAAAGAGGCTAGATGTTCAGAAATCTGCTTCTGCTGCCGCTGCCGGTAATAGCTTTTCATTGGAACAACTCAAATCCATCAAAATGGAGTCAATCGGCCAAGTTGGAAACAAACAATACTTTAAAGATGAAACCCTAACCATGGTTTGTCAGCGAAAAGTTTAATGAAAACAAAATCCAAGCATTCGAACGGTTTCCAGTACTAATGTTAGTTTTCTGTATATAGAGAAAAAATGTATCAATCCCTGGACTTCTGTCATCAAAATGGAATGCGGCTGGTCACACCGGAAACGCCTGAGGAGTTCCAATTTCTTGGTGATTATTCGCGTCAAATGCAACAGGAAAATCAAGATTCTATTTTCCTGACCTCCGGATCGGATACACTCTCGGTTGGATGCAACCGAGGCAACGCCTTTTACCGATGGTTCTACTCCCCTGATCAAGTGCAGCTTGAAGGTGATTTTCCGAGTAATTGGTGGTACAGATGCCTTGCTATTTCTCCTGAAAATTTCTTCACACCTGACTGCATTGGAATGATAACTTGGACTCTCTGTGAATTAAATACGGCTACAGTATATTAAGCATCGACAGTCTGGTTTAAATGCTTATTTTTAAGAAAACAAAACATATAAGTTCGCAGACTAAGAATAAAAGCCTAAATGCTAATGCTCGATTCCTTCGATAAAGCCCAAAATGAGTCTTCTCTACATTGAGAAGAAATCGCATATCGATTCAATTTTATGTATATGCTCAGACTTAATTAAATTGACGACTGACGTGACGGTTTGTTTATAATTCATGTACTGCAAAGTTTTAGTGAGAGTGAGATCCTCGTCTTTTGAAGTGGTTCCTTCCGAGAACCAAAATACGACATACGACTCGTATTTTCCCTTCCCACTTGTTACGCACGTAATTTCTCGAAACACAGCACAATTAATATTATTCATCTTTCATCTCATAGGGTTTCAATGGAATTAAGTAGAAAATCCATGTTATGGAAATTCACAAACTGCACGCAAAAACAATACAAGTTTCAAACTAGTTTTTAGATCAGGTGGAGCTTATGGAACCTTCAATTTTAGGGCGCATCTTTGTGTTCCATATTCCATAGCGAGATCTTTAAAACACTGGTTTAAAAAATATAACTTATAAAAGTCATGATTAAATTGTGTAGTGGTTTAGTATGACATTCAGTACTTTTAAGTATCATCTCAGCTATAATGGGAATGAGTACTAAAATTTTTGTTGATAATCATAATTATTGCGATGGGCATAAGCTGCCGCTTGTCAGACATTCATGGTTTACCTCATCTTATCGGCTTGTGTACGGCAGCATTATGTATAACATAACAAGAAGACAACACAATTCATTGTCAGTCTGACCCGAAACTTCAATTAAAAATGACCAGAACAACATTGCTCTTCGGTGCTTTCCTGGCATTTGCCTTTTTATTTACTATATCCGACGCGGGATCAATTCGGAAGAGGAGACAAGCCATTCCTCGTGAATTTCAAAATATTAACATCGAAGATTACCTTAAGGTAGATTCGTACGATTTTGCTTTGATTAAAAATACTTTCAAGTACAAAAATTGCGGTTAGGAATAACTATTGTTTTTACCAATTCTCAGAACACACGAGCGGTACAGTTCCAAATTAAATGTGTTACCGGTGAAGGACAATGTGATCGCCTAGGGAAATATCTTAAAAGTAATGACAAATATTATGGGAAACTATGTTTGTCTAATTAGATTTTTAATTTATGTTGTTTTATTGTTTTACTATCAAAGTTGCCATTCCGGACTTCTTAACTAGCCAGTGCCAGAATTGCACGCCCCAGCAGCGAAAGCAAATTGGAATCCTAGTGTCTCACATGCAACAGCATTATAAAAAGGAATGGGCAGCTGCCGTCAAAAAATACATAGTAATAAAATAGTTTCTAAAAAATATTGGTTAGCGTTGTTTCCCTGCTATTTATGTCATAATGCTTTGAAATGTGATGATTAAAACGTTTGTAATTTTTTCAGGACGAGGGCGGTCAGGAGATTTCTGCTGCAGCAAAGGCCAAATTAAAGAAAGACTATGGTATCAAGATTGACGCAAGTCCTAATGAAAATTAAGAACTATTTAGATCATCTAATTTTAAAACAATTGTTCAAGGAACGAATATACGCTTCAACTGTATTTTCAGCTATTTAAAATAAACTTTTAAGTAATCCTGCGACTTGGTTATGATTCGAATCATATTTTTTAAACATTATTTATTATATTCAGTATACATTATGATTATGTATAAATACCACGAAATCTTACACAACTAAAATTCAAAATAAGAAAAACCGAAAATCTGATTTCTGATTAACCGCTTCCACGAAATAGCCTTTACTGGCAACAATCCTGCCTGTTGCTAGGGTCATTTTTCGTAATGCTCTTTCGCACCCATTATTACATTATTGTAGCCAAGGAAGCGGCCTTTCTCCAATGTGAGAGCGTGTGTCAGCGACGTGATACTAAGAAAATGAGTACTTAATACGGACGGACCAGCAGAACCTTTACATTTTGTAACTTTTAACTCAAGAATACATACAGGTTTCACTTTGATTTTATGATGCTATCTGTACATCCCGATTTCGAAATTCTAGAATGCTATTTTTAGCGATGATAATACATATATGAAAACAAGAATACAATTATCCAAGTGGGCTCGGGGTGAACTTTGACGTACGCGACAAGGGTGGAGGTAGGTTGTTTGTGGTCCAGCCAAGTACGAACGTTTTGTTTCGTCGAAAGTCCGTAGTTTGGTGTTTGGCTTCCTGGAAGAAGTATCAGAATGGGTGGGAATTTTCAGCACATAGGAATAGATGAAAATTGCGTAAAAATAAATAATTTTTACGAAGGAAATAATGAATCTGCGAAGTAACTATGGAATCCACGAAGGAAATATGGAGTCTGCGAAGCAAATAAAGAATCTGGGAAGGAAATATGGAATATACGAAGAAAATAAGAAATCTACGAAGGAAATTTGGAATCTGCGAAGGAAATAAGGAGTCTACGAAGGAAATGTGGAATCTGCGAAGGAAGTAGGGTATCTGCGGGGGTAATCAGCACAGGCGCTCCGGTAGCTGCGCTCCTCTGACCAGGACCCCGCTCGGCTGGCTGGCCGGGGGCCCCGCCTTCGGCGGCCAGTTTTATACATACATACTCGTCGTGGCACGGGTTAGTAAGAAAAAGGCGGAGTCCCACACAGCTCGTGTTCAACCTCCGCTTCTCACTCTCCAGAAGCCCCCATGGCAGCAAGAATTTTTTCCAAGTTTCACCCTTCGGTAGGGGCCCTTAAGGGTCCGAGAGGGGTCATTGACCCCTTTGGAGCTGATTCAATTTTTTCCTTCGCTGATTCTATTTTTCCTTCGTAGATTCCATATTCTCTTCGCATCTCACTTTCAACGTCAAGTTTCATTTATTTCAACGTGCGTTTATATATTTCCCAATCAGAAATCAGAATCGCTTTGTGACGGTAGATAGACTTTCTCTCTTGCTCTTGCGCGTGCGTTTTGCTGCTACTAGATGCTGCTATGCTCCTACTGCTGCGCTGGGCAGTCAGTCACAGTTCACAGTCACATGTCACATTGAGTTTGTTGTTCGTTGTTCGTGCGAAAATTCGTGTACCGGCTTTCTCACTTTTGACTTTGAACTGTTAGTTAAGGTTGAAGGTTGACTAGTGACCACCCACGAGCATACACGCAGATCCGGTGTCCGAGCCATTTATTTTAATTTACATTCCTAATAAGTTGACTGTCGATCATCAGTGCTGCAGCATACGGAGGGTCAGAAGTGGACTTCGACATGGACCCAGAATTCCGGTTTCCCGCAGAGCCCGTGCCTACGTCAATGTCAGGGGCATTGAAGGCTCTTAAACTGTCTGAAGCTCGTCTCTCTGCATCACTCAACTGGATATCAAGTTATTTTGGTAAGGCGGTTGACCTACCGCTCTAGTGTATCAACGTACTTAGCATTACTAGTTATCCCTCAGAAATATTGAAAACATTTATTTGTAATCTTTAATTTTTGTAACTGTTTAAGGTGAGATTCCGGTCGGTCTAAAATCAGTACTTCTTGGTGTGCGTGCTAAGACTGATGACCAGAATGATGCAGGAGAAAATAAACATGATGTATTGGTGAGTCGGTTTGAAATTACTGAAGAAGTACAGTACAGTAAACAGCCTTTTTGTCATAAGTAATAAATTAGTATGCAAGCAATTTACCTACACTTATCACTTAATTCATAACTCATAACTTGTGAAAACATCTATTCATTTTTCAGATCCCAGTGCCGATTCATCAGCCAAGTGATGAGGAGGAGCACGGTCAAAGTTCTGCATCATGCTCGTATTCCGAAATCAATACAGCTCAAGAAAATGCTCCTAAAGCTGAACCGATGATCTCTTCATCTTTTTGCGAGGATGCAATTGTCCCACAAGTTGTTGATCTCAGACCAAGTGTCACAGTCGACCCAGGAAATGGAAATGCAGCAGCATCTAGTACTAAAGAGAACACTGGCACAATGAGCTCAGGTTCTGATACAAAAAAAGAATACTTAAGTGGCGGAAGCTTAGATGATGTAAGTCATGTTTAGTATTTATATTCTAGTGTTTAATCTAAATAAATTACTCCAATAATATGCTAAACATTGATGAAACCATACTCAAACATATGCCATACACCTGAGTTAGGAGCAAAATAATTCCTGATTTTTTTTGTTGTTACAGCTCACAAGTGATCAAAGAGCTCGGATTTATTGGAAGGCAGAATTTCGTCGACATAGTTCTCAATTTGCAGGGATTAGCTCCAACGAACGAAGCTCAAAACTGAATAGCTTGTATGATGAATTGAGTGAGCCAGATAAGCAGGAATGGAAGCAATACGCCGAAGCGAAAATGAGAAGTCTATATGATTGGAGTTCTAAGCCTATCAAACCGCACTTTACGTTGAAACCCGCCGGTTTTGGCGCCTTGGAAAATGCTGGAGTGGCACCCTGCAGTCTCCCGTTGCCAGAATCCTCATTAACACGACATCACTGGTCGAGAAGTCGAAGATCACCTTCTAATTCGGTCGAGCGCAATATTGGACTACCTGCTCCCGTTCTTGGAGCTAGAGGCGATCAACGAGAAATGAAATCGATTAAGAAGAGTTCTTCTGGCTTTGAGTTGGATTCCGATGACAATGTTGATGTTGGACCATTCGTTAACTTAAGACGTCCAACAAGCTCAAATGCCCGTACGATGATGGAACCATTAACGACAAAACACGGTCGGCTAGTAAGCTGCCTTTTTTACAACGCTCTTTTTTTTAAATTCCGTATCCGTATTACGGTCTCACTGACATGACAGAAGTTCCATTATAAGTTAAAATAACGTAGAACGAACAAAATGCCGGTTTTTTCGAAATATTTGGATAAAATAATAAGCTCGGAATATGTCAGTTACCTAGTAAAGATAAGTTCATTTATTGGATTGCTTTATTTTTTTAACAGATTAACTTGACCCATAGGGCGCAAGGAGCTTTTCGGAAGGAATTAAGAAATGCGTTTAAGGACAATGGCCCGAATTTCTCTCATCTCACAAAAGGCAAACGGAAGTCGAAATTGAATGAATATTGGGCACACTTGGATCAATTACAAAAGAATGAGTGGGTGCAGTTTGTGGAAACAAAACTACGAAATAAATACGAATATATACCCCCACCAAATCTTCCATATTCTATTGTTCCACGGCCGTTTCCACCGAGACACGCAGCGCGTGATTTTCCACAGCTAGTTCCATTTGGAGTTGGAAATGAGCGGAAACAGAGAATCAGCCTAGCCAGTAATACAAAACCCTCCGCCTGCGTCGTTGCAAAGGAAATTCCGAAGCCGCAAATAAAATTCGAGTTCGAAATCGACAACTCAGTGCGTCCGTTTGTTCCTATTCTGAAATGGAAACCACATTCACTGGAGGAGTCTTGTCCAGTGCCTTATGTTCCCAAACGGAAATTTGACCCGACTGGAGTAGAAGCTGAAATGTAGGTCTTTAAATTTACTAATTCCTACCAGAAAATCTAAAAATCTCATCCGTGTCTTCTGCATTCATGTATTATTTTTTAGTTACGAGCACCCGTATGAAGCCGAGATATTAGACTGGACTCCCACTGCAGCCCAAATATTATCCGAAAGCTCCATAATTCCGAAAACCCTTGAACCAGAGAAATTTGACCTCGTGGACACGATCGAAGCAGTGAATAAAATGTTGGAACATTTGAACAACGCGTCAGAGATTGCAATAGATCTAGAGCATCACAACGTCCGCAGTTACTTGGGCCTCACCTGTCTCATTCAGATTTCTACTAGAACCCAAGATTTTATTGTGGATGGACTTGCAATGTATCGGAAGCTGGAGTGCCTTAACCAAGTGTTTACGAATCCTCGGATTATTAAGGTAAGCTCTAAATGGGCGAGTCGAGTTGAAGTTTGTTTGTCAATATATTTTCCTAACTCTTGCTTTATTCTAGGTATTCCATGCAGCTCAGTCAGATATTTTGTGGCTGCAGAGGGACTTTGGTGTATACGTCGTCGGAATGTTCGACACTAGTATTGCTTCTGAATATTTGCATGGCAAGAGTTGTTCCCTCAAATACTTGCTCGAGACTTACATCGAGCAAGTAAAGGAAGTGGATAAATCGTTTCAAACAGCTGACTGGAGGATTCGGTAAGTACTTTTCTTTTACGTATCATTTATTCAGCAATGTAGATAGCTTGCTCTTTGCTACTTGGGAAGATTTGCCAACCCGAAGCTTCAAACCATTTAACCGAAATATGTTATATGTGAAATGTCACCTAACACTCAGTTTAATGCCTACCTAGACCACTTACTATTGAGATGCTGCACTATGCTCGAATGGACACTCACTACCTCCTGTATCTCTTCGACATCCTTAAGACGAAGCTAAAGGAAGCCGGCAATGGAAAATTAATGCAAGTTTTTATGGACTCGAACGCCAAATGTTTAGCGGTATGTTTCTCTAACTTTCCAAGTAAAATCGGCCTCATCCAGTTCCACATGCATTAAAATGCTCAGTTTTAATGTGACAGTTATATATTTTCAGATTTACAAGAAACCAGACTGCAAAATGAGTCCCAAACTAATGGAATTCCAGGCTTCACTGAGCCCACGACAAAAATATGCTTTTGAGGAGCTGTTCAAATGGCGTGATGCTGTTGGACGAGTGGAGGACGAAAGTCCAGTAAGCTACGTTATACCGAATGCCTGTTTGGAACGCTTGGCCTGGATTCTTCCAACAAATGAAGCCCAGTTAACAGGAATTCTGAAGTCAAGCTGCAACTATTCCATTTCTCCCGTAATTGTCAAGCATATGGGTACAGTATTGAACATCATTAATTCAGCGAGACAGCTTTCTTGGGTTAGAGATGCTCGCGGCGAAGTTGAAAGCGGAGTTTGTGAAGAAGATTGGGATCTGGAAGCCGGAGGCTACAACTGTATAAGCAGTAATTCTAACTTCAGGGATATGGCTGCTATTCCCTCAGTGGAGGAGCTATTTGCTGAAAACGATAATGTTCTTGAGAAGAACGTCACAGTTGGACCATATCTCAGCTCCGATCACTATTTAAGCACACATTTTCAACTAATTCGCGAAGATTTTATTCGTTCTGTCAAGCCTGGGCTAAAAGCACTCAAGGAGGGGTAAGCTATTGTTTTGGCAAAATAAGCTATTAAATAACTAAGGCGTATTATCAGAATCAGAAAAGTAATCTGTAATAAGATTGGGTTTAATTAGGTTCTTACAATTATTATTGCAATTCATTGTTTTATTTATCCCAGACGGCCCGGAAAATGGAGCGGCATCAAAGTTCACACAAATATTCGAATAGTCAGCATGGAAAAGAACAAATGGAAAATTTGTCTTCCGTACCACTTGCGCAGTATTGCCAATCGTGATGATGCCAGAAGATTTCTGCCAGGATCTCTGCTCCTCTTCACGGATAATAATTTCGGTGATACCTATATTGGTCTTATTTGTCAGCCGTATACAAAATTGGCCATGGAGGAAGCCAAGATGGGCATCTTCCCAGTCCTACTTCGTGGAGAGTTCCCGGCGATTCCGTGGGAGGAAGGTGTACCTTTTCTTACTATTGAGTGTGACGCATACTTCGAGCCTTATCGGTACCTATTATTTATTTGTAGTATTTCAGAATTTTATGCAATGACGTTTAAGTCAACTCATTGAATTGTATTAATTTCCTAGATGCGTGATGACCGCCTTGAAGCTGAACACGTGGCTAGACTATCTTCCCATTGCTGAATATCTGCTCAACCCGAAGTTCGTTGGCGAGATCAGACCACCGCAGTATCTACTTTCAGCTGACCATTTCAATGTTGGCACATCATCTGTAAACTTCAGCGATCTTTCCAAGTGGCCATCAGCTTTGGAACTAGGATTTGATGACGCTCAGTTCAAAGCATATCAAGCTGCGTTGACTCAAGAATTGGTAATAATTCAAGGGCCACCTGGAACTGGGAAAACGTATTTGGGTAAGTTAGCCTGCAATTCTAAACTACCACCTTTCAGTTCACATTTAAATAGACTATAGCCTACTTAACTCTTTAGTTGAACTCAATTTTTTCTAAATCTGCATTTACCTAGGACTCCGAATTCTGGAAACATTAATGCAGGAAGCCAACATGGCTCTGTGGCGTGGACAATATGGCGAAGGTGGGCCAATTGTTATCGTGTGCTACACGAACCATGCATTAGATCAATTTGGAGAAGGCATCCTTAACCTCTTTACGCCACCTAATGAACGAGGATCAGAAATACCATATGAGGTCACGTATCCACGAATTCTCCGATTGGGTACAGGCTGTCATTCTCCACGGCTCAGGAATTATCAACCTGACTTTGAAACGAGGATTAAATTTCAGCTGAACGAAGCGGATATTCTACTCATGACAACCACTGGTGGTGCTATTCGTCATCGCCAGCTTTCTAAACTAAATTCAAAAATCCTGATTGTCGAGGAAGCAGCTGAAGTCTTTGAGTCCCATATCATGGGGTGTTTAACGCCGTCTCTGGAACATTTGATTCTTCTGGGGGACCATCAGCAACTTCGACCACTAACGGCAACGAGAGAGCTCACAGAGTCTTACGGCCTGGACGTGTCACTTTTCGAAAGACTGGCTTCTCTTAATAGATTTCCAAAGCACCAACTCCGAATTCAACACAGAATGCGACCTTCCATCCGAGACCTCATCACAGGGCCGCACATGTACCCAGTTCTCATGGACCATGAGAGTGTGACTCGATACCCACCGAACGTTGCGGGAATGGAGCGTCCTCTGTTCTTCATCGACCATCGAGTCCAAGAAACACAACTGGATGAAGACGAGACGTCCAAGTCGAATCCTTTCGAAGTTGAGTATCTGGGATATCTCTGTACCTACTTACTACGTGCTGGTCATCCGCCTTCCAGCATCGCGGTTCTTGGAATGTATGGATGTCAAGTGAGACTGCTTCAAGCTGAAATTTGGCGTCGACGAGGAATTTCGACTTTACTTCGAATCGAGACTCTGGACAGTTTTCAAGGGGAAGAGAATGAGATTATTCTTTTGTCCCTCGTTAGGAGCAACTGGAACGGGGACATTGGATTCATGCGCGAAGACAATCGGATTTGTGTCGCCATGTCAAGGGCCAAGTAAGTGTTTAGCCAATTTGCACATCCTCAACCTTTCCTACTAATAATAAGTAGTTAGATACTTCGGCCTATTATTGGTACCTTATTGGATTTGTATACACACTGTAGCCTGTAGCTTAGCTTTTGGTGTCCAAAGTAAACATTTAAATAGAAATCCTGATTTTCTTATTTTCTCAGGCAAGGATTCTACATGATTGGAAACATGGAGCTACTGGCCGGAGCAAGTCCAACTTGGAAAATCATTTGTCAAAAACTTCGCCAGAACGGAAATATTGGACCAGTCCTAAACCTCTGTTGTGATAAACATGTACCAAAAGTGATCCGACCTATCGGGACTTTTCTGGATTTTCAAAATGTCATGCTAACTCCTTGCCAGGGTTGTTTGAATTTTAGTCGTCAGTTCTATGATTACCAAACTACTGATACTCAAGTGCGACGGGGTTCAAGACAGGTCGAGTTGCGTCCTCCAGGCTGTGAAACAGACTCGAGCTAAATAATAATAATGCTTGCACAAAATCGGAGTGTCCAGTGTTCATTCGTATTTGGTTAAGTAGATGAATTTCTTAGGTGCTATTCTTTGAATAATGAATAACAGTAAGTAATAAAATACATACCTAGTTGTCGATTGCTTCTGTCTATTGATCAGTGTAATTAATTGACGTGTTACAGGGATTTCTCTTTCGTCAATGCCAAGGTTTCAGAATTAAGCCCTAAAAAATCCTATTAGACAGGGTTTCTCCAGTGTGTGCCATTTAAGAAAATAGAATCACAATAAATACAATAATCTTATGGAAACTAGGAGTCATTTTTGTGCGCAAGCTATGTTCGTAGACTCTTTCGATTTCCAGGCCTTATAAATACCTTTTGCGTACATGCTTCTTTGCAATCGGTAGTGTACCTAGCAACTTATATTAAAATTACAATGTGTATGTCATGAGACATGATCCATTAAAGACGTCCGAAATTGAATGGTGGTATCAAACACGCAAAAAAAAAACGCGGCAGACGAGACAGACAACTGAAATTCAGTGTCTTGCGACAAAACATAGCAGGCGGCTTTGGTTTTCGCTATAATCGGTTACGTTATTTTAGGTTAGGTTAGGTTAGTTCAATTAATTATAGCGAAAACCAATGCCGCCTGTTATGTTTTGTCGCTAAATCAAGGTGTATTTGGTTTAAACCAACTTGGTTTAAACCATGGTTTAAACCTGTTGTTTTTTTTAGAAAAAACCATGGTTTAAACCGTACGTGTAAAAATCATTAAAAATAGCGAAAAAATGCGAAAATGAGCTAAAAATTGCAAAATTAGTTTGCAATTTTTGCCTAAAACAAGTACACACTGGGTTTTAACATGCCATAGGATGTTAGTTAGAGCCTGTGTGTACCTAATTTGGGTTTAAAAAATATCAAAACGCACTTTTCTCCGAAAAATCAGTGAAAATAGAGAAAAAACCATAAAAAAAACAAACAAACCAAAAAAACCATGGTTTAAACCAAAAAACCGGGTTTTTTGGTTTTTTTTTAAAAAAAACCAATGGGTTTAATACACCCTGCGCTAAATCAAACTAAGCCACCCTAACATCACGTGTACCAAATTCACATAGATGTAGCAGGTAAGTGTAAAGGTTGCGGATTATTCCCTTTTTAACAGGGTGCTTCCCTTTCTAACAAAGGGTACTAGGTTACCTTTCTAACAAAGGGCATTTGCTTCTTGCTTCCCTTTCTAACAAATGGTGCTTGCTTCCCTTTCTAACAAAGGATATTTGCTTCCCTTTTTATTTTGAAGCCAAGCCATAGCATGTCAGATACGGAATAGTCATTTTAGTACATATTAGTAAATTCAAAGTTTGTTGAAGTCAGCTGCATTACATTACCACTGGTAGTTATAATCGTAAAGTTCAAAAAGTAGTCTGAGTTTCCAGTACCTAAGAAGTAAATTAAATTGGTAAAATACTCATTTGGAGCTAATTCTTTAAACTAGCTTAAAACCTTTTTCGTTTTTGTTTCTATTGTTTTGCATACGGTCTAATACCGAAACAGAAAATTTGTACCGCAACATTTTCTGGCTCCTGTTCGAATCAATTGTTTGCCAGCTCAGAAACATTTAGGTACCTGGCTGCAGCCGGATTAATTAAACTAATTTTTTAAACTTTGCAGGAAGACAATGGGAAGCGTCGTCAAAAATGAGTTCAAAGCTCCTCGGAAAAGTCGTGAATGTCAATCTTCGCTCGATACTAAAGTTTTAAGATCCAAACCAGCATCGAGTGTTCGTAAATCAAGAAAGGAGCGTATTCGAGAGAAAATATGGGAGTGTCAGGAGTGTGAAGCCAAATTCTGTTTCGAATCGAAATTAACTAGACACGAAACTGTTCACAATAAGAAAGAAGACCCACGTCATATTTGTCCGAGCTGTGGGTTCAGCTCTAAATCTCGATCCGACCTAGATCGTCACCTTCGAGAAAGCCATCCAGGCGAAAAACTGTATCCATGTAATCAATGCTCTAAATCATTGCAAACTTTCCAGTTACGTGAAAAACATATCAAATCCATGCACCTGAAGATCCGTGAGAACGTCAAATGCGAGCTCTGTGATGCAACACTATCCAGTCCTAATGACCTCAAAAGTCATCACTTCAGAAAGCACACTGACGTGTTCCCGTATGTTTGTAATTTTTGTGACAAGAAATTTAAGACGCTTGGATAAGTGAACAGTCATTCTACGATCCATACTACCGAAAGACCCTATCAATGTGAGCATTGTTTGAAAACATTTACAACACTGGGAGATACCAAAGCTCATATCGGCCGAGTTCACAACAAGGAGTTACACTACACATGTCAAATTTTTAGCAGTTTTACAAAGGTTCTCATCTCAAGCGCCACATGAACGTCCACGTCGATCCTTCTGAACGTGAGATGCAAGAGTGCCGGCTGTGTGGTCAAAGGTTCTTGAGCACCGCCAGCTTAAACAGACACTTAAGGATCCACACGGGAGAAAAGCCGCATAAGTGTGATCATTGCCCCTCTAGCCTTCCTAAGTACTGCTGAGCTAAGGGTACATGCTTTTGCTATGCATACCCATGCAGGCGTAGGTCAATTCAAGTGTACTATCTGTCAAAGAGCCTTTTCATTCTCTTCCAACATGGAACGACACATGAGAACAAAACATGGATCAACGGAAAGGCCCTTCAGATGTGACTTTTGCCCTAAAACATTTAAGGATCGGTCTGGTTTATCCTTCCATCTTATAATTCATACAGGAGAACGAGGATATAAATGCAACGCCTGTCAGTCAACATTTAAAACCCATATAGAATTGCACCAACACAAGAAACGGTGCAAAACTCAATGAAAAAATAATTTATGTTCGTATTACAGGCATTGCCATTTTTCGGTATCAGATGTGACTTTTGCCCTAAAGCATTTAAGGATCGGTCTGGTTTATCTTACCATCTTATAATTCATACAGGAGAACGAGGATATAAATGCAACGCCTGTCAGTCAACATTTAAAAACCATACAGAGTTGCACCAACACAAGAAACGGTGCAAAACTCAATGAAAAAATAATTTATGTTCGTATTACAGGCATTGCCATTTTTCGGTGCATTTATTTGTATTTGAAGGTAATTTTTACAATCGGGAATCATGTGTATCCTGACTATTGTAACTAGTATGCTAGTAGGTACTTAATTTTAGTGAATACGAACCTAGGTACCCTGAGAGAATAAATAAAATAAAGCTCATTAAAATATGGGTATTTAAATAGTTCTTAATAAAAAGTAATTCTGCCTGTGTTAACCTTGATTCCAGTTTTTCAGATACATAGTGTTGGTATACTGCCGGTTCTATTTGACATTCCCTGCTTCTGGTGAGTCGTGTAATGTTAGTGTGAAATTTTTGTAACCATAATTGAAGACACTTTAGTGGAGCAAAGTTCAAGTACTGTTGGCTAAATTTATCAGAGTGCATGGAGTTTATGGCAGGTTCCGTTATATAATATGTTTTTTTGGTCTGCTCGGCGTGTCCTTGGGCACGATTCACCACTTGGTCTTAATTAGTATAAATAATGCTTCATAATCTCAGCAGTATAGCTTCGATGAATTATTGCAAATTGCGAATGCCACACGCCAGACCATACTCTTTGAAGCAGCATCCTTGGCTAAGCTTTCTGAGGTGTCAAATAATTTATTCGGTATCATGGAAGTTGTGTTAGGAATTTTGTTGTATATCCTTGGGATAGTTTTGAGCCTTACAGTGGCAGTAGTATTTGGGCTAATTATCTACGCCCGCTGGAACTACGGTACCCTGGAGAAATGCGGAATCCCTGTTGTGAAGCCCCATTTTTACCTCGGCAGCAATCCAAATGCCCACAATGAAAAGTCGCATTGGGTCGATGTGGAGAAGAGCTAAAACTTATGGAAAAATTTACGGGGTGAGTTCTACGTAGAATGGGTCAGCTAATGTAAATCTGCATTTAAAACCTAGCGTAAATATTTTAACGATACTTAGGTCTATGAAGGACGAGAACCAACTATTTACATCTCAGATCCAAAAATTTTGCGGATAATTTTGTCCAGGGACTTTGAGCACTTTGCCAGCCATCGTCACATGGCAATGGGAGATGAGCATCCGGTGATGGCTGAAGTCACTGATTTTCTTGAGGGTATGCAAATTAAAGTATAAACTTATTATTACCTCTATTAGAAGAAAGTGTGTCTGTCAATGATTTCGAAAGCTTTATTAGATTCGTCCTGTTATTTTAGGCGAGAAATGGAAAACAGTGCGCTCGACGCTGACCCCACATTTTACAACGGGTAAAATTCGGCAAATGAGCGAGACTATTTCAGAAATTGCTAAAGAATATGTCAAAGCTCTCATCAAAGACAATCCTGGAAAGAAAGTAATCGAAATGGAGTTCAGAAAGTAAGCGGTAGATCGAAATCATCGAAGCTGTTCCAATTTACGACATACTTTTTTGCCTCAACACCTGAAAGTCCTATTATTCCCTTGTTTGACTTCATTGCAGATATGCTCCACCGCTAGTCCTGGAAATTATAGGGAAATGCTTTTGTGGAATTAACATCGAGAATGCGCGAGACCCGGATAATAAGCTGGTGGAAGCCTTAAAATTGGCAATGGGAGGGGATTTCATCAGCTTCGACTCTACTTTTACTTATGTTGGTAAGCTGGCGTCTTACCCCTGGTGTCTTACAATTGGTTTTAATTGATACTATTTATATTGAATTTTTTTTAGCCGCATTTCCTTTTCTCGCTCGATTCTACCCATCTTTTCCTAATGGCGGCCTCGCAACTTTTGATAACATTATGCGTGGCATTGTCAAAGGACGTCAGGAATCAAATGTGCAAAAGCAAGATATGGTCAACACCATTGTGGAAATGTTTAGAAAAGCTAAGACGGACCCGGAATATCAAAGACTCGGAATCACTGACAAGACCGCCGTGGCCCAGGCGTTCGAATTCTTTCTGGCAAGCTACGAAGGCGTCCGGACAACTCTTTCATGGTTCACGTACTACGTCGCCGTGACACCCGGAATTCAAGAAAGAATTCTGGACGAAATAGACGCAGCACTTTCAAAAACTCCGGGAAAAATCACATCAGAAACCGTTGCAGATTTACCGTTTCTCACAAGCTGTTTCTCTGAGACGCTCAGAATTGCTCCGAGCTTCATAAGACTTGATCGGCGGTGTACCAAAGACTGGGAACATGACGGGATTCGGATAAAGAAGGGAACGGCCATCGTTATTCCACAGTGGGCTCTGCAGCGTGACCCCGAACAGTTTCCTGACCCAGAAACTTTTAATCCTGACCGCTTCATGCCCGGAAACAAAGAGAAAATAGATCCATACTCCATCAACTCATTCGGACAGGGACCACGGGCCTGTATTGGTCAGCGCTTCACCTTCGAGATGTTCAAGATCGTCATGGTTCATTACTTGAAGGAATTCAGAATTGAAAAACGACCGGACACTGTGTTTAGAGATAAACCTGGGAATCCATTTTTTGTGGTTCACGATCCTATTGTCGTTAATTTTGTGAAGAGGATTTGATTGTACATAGCATCCTATTGTGTTTTCAAAAACCCTCAGCATGACATTAAAAACAACAGTGTTTATTGAATTCAAGTTTAAACCTATTCAAAATTACCTCATCATAGACTACAATCATTTAAAATCTGGAGTTAATACAGAGTTTCGGAATAATCATGGCCTAAATAATTTATTAATTTCTTTTTTCAATCCCAATAATCAGCTCATTCGGGTAAATGATAAATTTGCCAGCAGGCTGTCGGAGCTTAGTAATGGTTTCCGGGCATGGAACAAATTTGTATCTTCGTATGAGCTCTGCGAATGCTTGCTTAATATTCTGGTATGCAAGACGTAACCCAGGACATTTTCGTGGTCCATCGCCGAATGACATGAACGCATTAGAATGCGTCATTTCATTATTTTCAGCCAAAAATCGTTCTGGGCGAAATTTCTCCGGTTCAGGATAATATTCAGGATCGTAGTGTAGAGCGTGGAAGGGTACGTTAACAACGGTGCCCTTGGGGAGGGGAATATCCGTACCGGGAATCGTAGTGTCTCGAACTGGACGTCGAAAACCACGTGCATCAGCAGCGTACATTCGAAGTGACTCTGTGATCGCGGCTTCAAGGTAGGTCAACTTGCTGAGGTCATCGTAGGTCACTTCTCGGGACAAGTCATCGCCAACAAGCTGCACTACTTCTCTGTAAACCTTCTCTTGGGCATTCTGATTCAGCGCCAGTAGCCAAGTCATGAAGCACATGGCAGTAGTCGAAGTGTCAAATCCAGCTCCAATTAGAAAAACGCCATTTGCCAGTAACTCGATTTCCGTGAGTCCTTTCTCAGGCGTTGCCATGTTGGTCTCTCGGGCGTCAACAAAGGTTTGCAGTAGATCGCGCTTCCTTTCACCAGAGCTTTTTCGCTTTTCTATCGCGAATTCAATGAGCTTGACCAAATAGTTGTGACTTTGAGATGAGCCAATATTTGAGAGCCCAAGAAGTTTATGAAGCCATCCAGGAAGATTTGAAGCCAGGAAAATGTCTCCAGCGGTAAAAGGGAAACTATCCTGTGCAGCACGAATGAGCTGCCCTTTTGGATCTTTGTAAACGTCCACGTCGAGGGAGAAGAATGATTTAGCCATGATGTCCAGTACATACAGGCTAAAGACATCAATAATATGCAGATTCTGTCCTTGCTTTGCAAGCTCATCCAACAAATTTAGCAAGTTTTGTTTGCATGGCTTTGCAACCTCTGAGATTTCCTTCATCTTGGACGTTGTGAAGGCAGTGGTGACGACGGTTCGGACACGTTTCCAATGTTCTCCTGACAGTGCTATCAGACTGTTCATGTCCACCGGGTCACCCGATATCTCAATGTGGTCCATGAAAGTGCTGAATTCCGTGACATATATCTTCTTGACCAGGTCTAAGTCGCTGACCATGAGAACAGGCTGACTACCGTCGTAAGTGCCGTATAGGCGCCCATATTTCTTAAACCGCTCAATGTCAACTTCAGCATACGATTTGAAGAAAAAGGGGAGTGTGTTGCCGAAGAAAGGCAGTGGCGTCGGTCCTTTAATCCCGCGACTCGACCAAAAGGAGTATGTTTTCCAATACTTGCTGAAAGTTGAATACAACATTTAAGCATTTTAATATTAATTACTCTCCGGTTTAAATGAAGCAACAATTTTTGAAATCTAAATTCATTGAAATTTCGCAGCCTAAATCATAAATCCCTTGATTATTAAAGGAATACTTGAAAATAATAAAGTGGTCTCATTTTTCAAATGATTAATCACGTTAATCTAATACCACACACAGTTCAGGCAAATACCAAAATCACGTTCCCTGCTTATTCCCAGGAATAATTATACGAGTTTAAAAAAATAAAGTTATAAAATAGATGACATAGTCAGCCATACATATAAGCATTTGGATAGGACTATTTAAATTCAATTAATTCGATTATGCATACATATTATGCGGGCAGATTAAGCTCTCACCACATTTACACTTACCTACACCCTACCACTCGTAAGCACGCGAAATTATTTAACCTTGGTCGCAAGTCGCAAAGTATATTTAACAAGCAATATGGGTATTTTTAGCATTAAAATAAATGGCACTTATTCAGTTCGCAAATATTTCTACACGGTTTATTTAAAAATTTGTTAATATTTAACGGGTTCTAAAAAATCACTTACTAGAACAAGAAGCTTAGGAACAGAACAGCGGCCGCAACCGTGTTCCGGGTACAGAACTCCCAATCCCAATCCGTAGTCATCGTTCGTGAGAAAGAGAGAAACCAAGTGATGCAATTTTGCCAACGCTGGATCTTTTAAGTAGGCTCGAGTTGCTTTAATTTGTTTCAATTTAGTGTATGATTTATCTGAATGATACTTTTATCTCTTGACAAAATCAAATGAACAGAACGGCACTCTGGCTGGACTCTGGATTGAAGTCAATCTGTTGAGTTATGCAAACTTTGGTTTTTATAAGTCTGACCTTGAGCACGTGTAAATGCAAACTAACTTCAACAGGCTATAGTTGTCACATAACAAAAAATGCAAAAGTAAAACTCACAATTAGTTTTCAACTATTTTTTACTTGTTGGCAAGAAAGAGAGAAACCAAGTGATGCAATTTTGCCAACGCTGGATCTTTTAAGTAGGCTCGAGTTGCTTTAATTTGTTTCAATTTAGTGTATGATTTATCTGACTGATACTTTTATCTCTTGACAAACACAAATGGCATGAACGCCACTCTGGACTCTGGATTGAAGTCAATCTGTTGAGTTATGCAAACTTTGGTTTTTATAAGTTTGACCTTGAGCACGTGTAAATGCAAACTAACTTCAACAGGCTATAGTTGTCACATAACAAAAAATGCAAAAGTAAAACTCACAATTAGTTTTCAACTATTTTTTACTTGTTGGCACTAAAACGGACTCGTAGCAAAAAAAAATTCATTTAGTCGACTTCTAATTTAGACATTTATCTGAGTTTACTTTGAACATGAGCAAAAACATGATGATAAATGAGACGTTTAAATTTTAAATATTTCGAAACTCGGTATTGCAATAATATGTATGACATTGTTCGAAAAGTTTTCTTAAGATTGGAATAAGCATAAGCATAAGAACTAAATTCTGAGAACTTATTCTTTGCCGCTTCTGCGCGATGTCTCCTAGATTCAAAAATTCGAATTTCTGCCAATCACAATAGAGGAACAAAACGGATTGTGCAGGCTTGTACTTGTGCTTGCTCCTGCAAGCAAAAAACCCCACTGACAACTTTTGACATTTCGTAATTCGTAACTTCAAACTTTTGACTTTCAACTTTCACATTTTACTCCTCTTCTTTGTTCTTGCACTTTGGATTACTGTTGACTGTTAATTGTTTTAACTTTTATTGAACTACCTTACTTACCATTGAACTACACTAAATCGCTGATTGGATCAAACGTAAGTCATAAGTTGTGTGTCTATTTGTGATTCAAGTTGGTTGAACATGTTTCTGGAAGCCCTTTTTTTAAACGAATTTATCCATTTTTTTAAGGGATTGCAGGGCGACAGGCTACTTGGTATGGTGTGTGCGTTAGCAATCACAAGCTTACGATTAATTTCAAGCGGATAAGAAGCTCATTGACGGATTCAAAGAAAGACAGAAGATGGATCCCATCGCCGGAGAATCTGCGGCTGCGGTTAAAAGTGTTTCACCAGGCAATCCAGTTGCGAAGGAAGTAAAGATAGCATTATTTGTAAGTACACGAGCAGATAATGTCCCATCGCTAGGTTAAGCCTCGTTATGTTCCTCGGAACTGGTTATTTAAATGGTCCATTCTTAGTAAGTACTATGTATTGCAATTTTGCACAAGAATATATGTTCCAAAATTAGAAAACTTGCTTCCCTGTTGCCCGGATTAACTTTTGTTTTACATTTTTTACAGCCTGGTATCTTCGAAATAGCTAGTGGGTTTTGGAAGGCTGAGTTCCGGAGACAAAGCTCGCTATTTTCAGAGCTTCCCAAAAAGGAGAGAAACAGTAAACTGAATCAACTATTCAAAAAGCTGGACAAATCAGAAAAGCAAGAATGGTATGACTACGCTACGGACATACGAACTAGTAAGAAAAGGAAGAAGACGAAGCCGAAAAAACCAAAGTTTCAGTTGAAGTCTGTTGAGGATTATATGGAGTCAGACGTGGAAAAAGCTCAGTACCTGTCATCTTCACCGGCGTCATCGTCGTCACCGACAGTGCAGGCTCAAGAACCGATCAATAGAATGAATTCTGGTTCTGGTGATAGCACTGAAGATGAGGAGTTACCTCAACTTGTTACTTGTGACACCTCTAATAGGCGCGTAGAAGAGCTAATGCATCACACAGGACTTGTGAGTTTGAATGTAATTTTTCACTTTTGTATGAGACAAATGTACTAATACTACTACACTACCATTATTTGATACATATACACACATACTGCAGTATAATACCGTATTTTTGTCTTTTGTCATTTTTTTTTGAATTTTTGTGAATTGTATTGTTAATTGTAAGCACATTCTAACATCTAACTCTGAGTCACACCAACTAGCATTTAATTCGATT
This sequence comes from Ceratophysella communis, assembly GCA_009869905.1. Lineage (NCBI taxonomy): Eukaryota > Metazoa > Arthropoda > Collembola > Poduromorpha > Hypogastruridae > Ceratophysella > Ceratophysella communis. The sequence goes on from VNWX01000200.1 coordinate 21,918, forward strand.
AATTTTGTTTCAGTGTAAAATTGACCGTAAAGCTCGAACACTCTGGAGAACCGAATTCCGTCAACATAGTTCTGAATACTCCCATCTTAATGCAAGGAATCGAAAATCTGTCCTGAATCACAAATTTGAGGAACTTGAACAGTCGGTAAGGCAAGAATGGAGAGAGTACGCTCAAGCCATNCGCTCAAGCCATCGAACGAGATCCTCAAGCTAACAAGCCAAACTTTGAAATGAAGTCACGTGATGATGACGTGAAGTGCTTTAAAGTAGAACTTAAGCATCAGCAGGAATTGAGCAATACTCAGGAATCTTGGTCAACACTGCATCCTCCTGCTTTCAACATGAGCTCGTATTCAGATGATATTACAGGCGAAGCTGGTCCTGTTGTCGAAGTTGGAAACACGGCTTCAGTTGGCTCGCGTTGTGCACGGTTGCTCAATGGAACGCGGACAGTCTCAACATCCACAACCTCATTATTTCTTGCGGAGGACGAACCATTGAATCAAAATAAAGCGAAAGTGGTTTCGGTAAGTCCTCTAGAGCTAGTCTCGAACGTAGCGATCAGGTTTCTTATTTTTATATATCCAATGATATTAGGTTACATACAGTAAATAGGATGCCGCATACGATGGGCAGTACTTGTCTTTGTTCGTCGATTAATGGTATGTTTGGTTTTGATTCATTTTTAGCATAAAACTTTCAAAACAGCCCGGAAGCTTTGGAGAGGCGAATTCCGCAATTACAGCAATTTATTTTCTGAACTGGGCAAGAAACGTAATTCTAAACTGAACGAATTGTTCGAGGAAGTGCACCCTGCTGAAAAGCAGGAATGGATTTCTTACGTTGAAGCTAAGAGAAATTTTGAGGTCCACGGTGGCAATTCTCCTCCCAGAAAGCCTAATTTTGTTCTGAAGTCTAACGACCTCCAGGGACAGTGGCGAGCAACTTGTTCTGAAACTAAGGTCCACCCTGGAAAGTTTTGTGAAATGCGAACAACTGCTACATCGACAGACGTATTTGTACCTACAAACGAGCCATTAATGAGTAAATTAAAGAAACAGGTATGTTGTATTCAATTCCTGGTCAAGATTTTTTATAAAACTACTTAATTTAGTCCAGACAAAAAAACAGACGCCAACATTTACACTAGAACTTATTTCCTGTAAACCTAAAGCACGTTTTGAATCGTTAGCGTTTTTGCCTAAACGATTTTTTAACAATTCAGCTGATAAACTCATAATCATAGTAAGATGCTGAAAAAAAGCTCAAAATAACCGCGAAAGAAACATAAAGTCGTTGCTATATCGGACTGCTATGCCTGAGTAATTTAAAGTAAACAAACAATAATATATAATTGTAACGAAAGATATTGAACCATAATTTGGTTCTGGTTTGTCACAGATCAAACTTGAGAGAGCAGCCCGGAAGTATTGGAGTCTCGAATTTCGTCGTCAGCCTGGATTTGGGGAACTTCCCAAAGAGCACCAAAAACAGCCTAAACTGATTGAAATATTTGGTGCACTGAAAACCGGTAGTGAAGCAGGAATGGATGACTTATGCTGAAGCGTTTCAAAAGTATTTGAACGAGGGTGCTTTGCTTCCTAAAAAACCAAAATTTGATCTAACATTAGTCGCACTACAGACTGAAGATCGGTTTTTGCCACGATTTCTTGCTCAGAAAGGCTCTTCTCGATCAAATTGGAGATCAGCAGATTCTCCTTCGCCTTTGCCTTTAGAAGTTAGCACAGAGGACAACGAGACTGGTCCAAGCGTTGTTGATCTCGAACTTAGAAGCGACCAGAGAATGAATAGCACCATGGATTCCAGTTCTAGGAGTTCCGAATTTCAGGAAATCAATGGCAAGGTCTCTGAAACGCAGGTCGTTTCAAATAGCTCGAGTTTGCGTAAAAATGAACCATTGAGAAACAAAATTGAAAATATGGTAAGTTTTCCGTTAAAGTTGAAGCGATTCATTTTAATTTGATATTAGAGTCAAGATCGTTTTAAATCGAATTAGTTTAAACTGAAAATAAATTATTAACCTGTGTTTCTGATCCTAATACGGATTTGTCTGCTGGACGAGATTACAGTGTAGCAATGAATCCGTGATAATTAGAGCTAAACGGTAAACTTATCTTAATATGTCTTTTAAAATTGCAGGTTAACATTGAAGCCAAGGCTCGAGTGTATTGGAGATCCGAATTCCGACTGAATAGCTCAGCCCTGTCAGGGCTTACCAAAGGTCAGCGAAAATCTGAACTTAATCGATTGTTTGAAGGACTAAGCGAATTAGAGAAGCAGAAATGGAGGGACTACGCAGAAAAGAAACTAAGCAATCTACACCAAGATGTTCCAGCTCCAAGCCAACCAGGACTTAATTTGAAGTCCCGGAATACAACGGAGGAGGACGAAGAAGAAGAAGAACCTCGTAAGATTAACTGTCGATCAGAATCCGACAACAATGTCCATTCTTCTGTATCAAAATCACAAACACCAAAGAGAGACGCATCCGATCCTAGTTGCGACAATGAAGCTAACTCACATGCTCATCAGACCGATATGAAACCTGATCAGCGAGAGAAAATCACAATGGATTCGAGTTCTGAGGCTTCCGATCCTGACTGTGCTGACAATATAAGGAATGCTAAGGTGGCAGCCTACAAAAAACTACCTCCAGCAAATTCAAATGCGAATACTAATAGAGAACATTTTACGACTAAAAACGGGAAAGAGGTAAGCCAAGTCCAACGTTGGTGTTTCTTCAAATAATAAGAATAAAAGACTTTCAAAATCGTTGGCGAAAAGGGAGACATGATTTAAGCCAATACTACTGTAATTTTATATAACCATTTTTGCAGATCATTGTAGAAAACAGAGCGCAAACATACTTCCGGAAAGAACTAAGTAAAAAGATTAGGGCAGCCGGGCCTTGCTTTCCAGATCTCACCAAGAGGCAACGCAGATCCAAAATGAATAGCATGTGGGGAGACTTGGACGAATCTCAACAGCAAGAATGGATTGAGTACACAAAAACAAAACTAAGAAATAATCAAGACGGAGTGAACTCAGCTATTGACCCACCAGCTATACCACAATCCATGACCCCACAACAATTCCCATCGTCGACAAAAAGACGAGAACTTAAACAAAGAAAAAAAACGGGGAAGGTCAGGGTGGACTTCGCTTCTATTCTGAAGGACATTCCGAAACCTCAGGAAAAATTCGAGTTTAGAGTTGACAATTCAAGGGGACCGTTTGTTCCTATTCTGAAATGGAAACCCCGTGTAATTGAGGAATCGCGATTAGTTCCGTATGTTCCTAGGAAGGAATTGGAGGAAGATGGAACTGAAGCAGAAAAGTATGCATCTTGCGTTTATTATAACTAAATATTTCTCGGCGTTTTAACAATAAATTTATGTATTTTTGTAGCTACGAACATCCTTATGAAATAGAAATACTAGTCTGGACTCCCAATGATTCTCAATTAGCAACAGAAACCGTGTCAATAATTCCGGATGTCCTAGTACCTGAGCCATTTGACCTAGTCGACACCGAGGAAGGAGTTAATGAAATGTTGGATCACTTGGCCGCTTGTGACGAGATTGCAGTGGATCTGGAGCATCATAGTGTTCGGAGTTTCATGGGACTCACATGTTTGATTCAGATTTCTTCCAGGACTCGCGATTTTATTGTAGACGGACTCGCCATGCACCGGAAGTTGGATTGGCTCAACCAAGTGTTTACTAACCCTAGAATTATTAAGGTGATATTCTTTTTTTTCTGCTTTTGATCCTGACGTAATTGTAATCCGATAGAGTACTTGAAGTTACAGGGAAGTTTCTATTACCTACATTCACGTTAAAGCCCAGAACGATTCAGAAAAAATGTTTTATTTCTAATGTGTAACACGTTCTTACAGGTATTCCATGGAGCACAATCCGATATTCAGTGGCTGCAGAGGGACTTCGGGCTTTACGTAGTTGGAATGTTCGATACTTGTATTGCCGGGGAGCATTTATATGGTAAACAGTTATCGCTGAAATACTTGCTGGAGACATATGTTGATCAGGTGGATGAAGTCGATAAGACACATCAAATTGCTGACTGGAGGGTTCGGTAAGTTCTTTCAGCATTCAATAATACCAGTCATCTCGAGACCTTAAAACTAGGTTGGGAATTTTAACCTTTAATTCAAATTACAGTCCGCTTCCAATCGATATGCTGCACTATGCTCGAATGGACACCCACTACCTCCTTCCACTCTACGACATTCTCAAGAAAAAGCTGAAGGAATCTGGGGATGAAAAATTAAAACAAGCCTTTCTGGACTCGAGCGCTAGATGCTTGACGGTAAGACAGCCTCCATTACGAAATGTTTCTAATTTTTTAATTTGATTTAATTTCTTGATATTTCTAATCGAAATTTCAGTTATACAAGAAACCAGATGGAAAACCGAACCTGAAACAAAAAGAACTCATCGCTTCATTCAACAAACGACAAAGACAAGCATATGAATCGCTGTTCAGATGGCGTGATTCCATCGGGCGCTGCGAGGATGAAAGTCCAGAAAATTACATTCTTTCCAATGCCGGCCTGGAACGCTTGGCAAGGATCCTTCCAGCTGATGAAACGCACTTAACAGAAATCCTGGAGACCAACTGCAATGCTTTAATTTCTCCATTGGTTATCAAGCACATGGAAACAGTGTTAAGCATCATTGCAGTGGCCAGAAATATTCCATTGAATCAGGCAGAAGATGAAGATAAAGGATGTGATGAAGAAGAGACGAAAAACTCTGAGTATTCTGATGATGACGAGATAGAGGTAGCGAGCGTGAGCAGTGTAGAAACCGTTCTTAGTACGAATTTCAGAAAAATGCCCGTTATTCCATCAATCGATGAATTATTTGCGGAAGAGGACAATCCTCTGGAGAAAAACTTAACGGTGGGCTCGTACCAAAGTTCTAATCACTATTTGGGCACGCACTTCAAATTACTGCGCGAAGATTTCATTCGGTCTATTAAGCCCGGTCTCAAGGCTGTCAAGGACGGGTAAGCATAATTATAAGTACTAACGACAAGAATATATTAGTGTAAAATATAAGTTCAAGTAAACAAATCATAGCAAGTCGTTTTTTGTGTTTATATCTAGCCGACCGATAGGAACACGTAACGGTATCAGAGTTCACACAAATATTGAATTAATCAGCATGGAAAAGAAGAAATGGAAAATTCGCTTGCCAGATCGCCTTAAAAACAAGGTTCATCATGAAAACACAAAAAGATTCTTGCCGGGATCTCTGCTCATCTTCACGAATAATAATTTCGTCGATATCTTCCTGGGTCTCATATCTCATTCACACTCCAAAAAGGCTATGGAGGAGGAAGATATGGGTATCTTTTCGCTGACCCTCCGAGGAAACAATCCGAAGCCTAACTGGGAGCCGGGTTCTGAATTCGTTACCATCGAGTGCCACGCTTTTTTCGAGCCTTATCGGTAAGCAAGTATGCAATTTAAAGTTAATATATAGCCAGCTGTTGTTGGGGACGCTTCCAGCCCAAAAGGGTAATTCCAAAAAGGGAGCAAAAAAGTAGTGCTGCCCCGAATATTCGGCAAGCCGAATATTCGGCGCCGAATAGTCAATTTTTCAAGTCTAACCGAATATTCGGCTCGACAGTTTTGCCCCCG
>VNWX01000201.1:0-27554 GCA_009869905.1 Ceratophysella communis
TACTAAAAATCCCATTGGTCTAGCTAGTCATTTAATGGCTTTGCGGGAAGCTTTAAAGTCCATTTGGACGCCAGCGTCCTCGTCCGTAAAAGCCGGGTTAATTTCCCAAATCCAAAACCTCAGAATTCTAATTGTTGTGTTTTATATTTGCAATTAGATTGTCCCGGTACGCAGAGTGAGAAAGCTGGAAAGGAATCGGCTTGTCAAGGATGTCCAAATCAGGGAATCTGCGCTTCCGGTGAAGCCAAATTACCTGATCCAGGTTAGTTTTTGTTTGTTGAGTAGTTGTTAGTTGTTAGTGATTGTGATTCATATATCTATGTATTATGTAGCATTATGTGTTATCTAATGGGTTTAATTTGTTTTTGTGCTTCCAGCGATTTCGCTAATTGCCGGAAGACTCGCTAGCATCAAAAGGAAGTACTTGGTATTGTCTGGAAAGGGTGGTGTAGGAAAATCTACCGTGTCCAGCCTCCTGAGTAGAGCATTTGCTGCAGACCCTGATTCTAATGTAAGCAGAAAATCCTATGCTTATATATGATTTAAATATGTAAGAATGCGAAGTTTAAGTTCAGCTGTCACTGTTGACTGTCCGTGGAATTAATTAAAACCTCTGTCTGTATAGGTTGGCCTTCTGGATGTCGATATTTGTGGTCCTTCCATTCCTAGAATCATGGGATGCGAAGGAGAAGAAGTGAGTGATAGCATGATTCGTCTGCGTCTACTTATAATAGAAATATAGTCTTCGTTCGATTTTAATCGACTGAATAGTGAAATAACTGCTCGATTATATTGGCAGGTTCATCAATCCGGCTCGGGTTGGAGTCCTGTGGTAAGTTATTTAATACTGCTGGGTACATTGCATTTTCATCAAATGCACCCACTGTTTTAAAACTGAATAATATTAAATATTTGTTTGCAGTACGTAGACGATAACCTATGCGTTATGTCGGTTGGGTTTCTTCTGGACAGTCCCAGAGCTGCAGTAATATGGCGTGGTCCACGGAAGAATGGTTAGAGTTTGGCCCGTTTCTCTATTTGAATTTTTATATCACGATTAATCGGTAAACTTGTGAATGTTCTTCTCTAGGACTAATCAAGCAGTTTTTTATGGAAGTTGACTGGGGAAATAATTTGGACGTTTTAATAGTTGACACTCCACCTGGAACTTCAGACGAACACTTGTCAATTGCTACGTATTTGTCAAAAGTGAGTCCAGTGTTTCTGGTAGTGTCAGTGTCAGATTTGTCACTTGGAGTTAGCCAAACTTAACATTTGCTTATTTGTATTCTAGAGTGATATTAATGGTGCAATTATTGTTACCACACCTCAAGACGTGTCAATATTGGACGTGAGAAAGGAAATTGATTTCTGCAAAAAGACAAATATTCCCATTGTTGGAGTCTTGGAAAATATGAGTCTCTTTGTGTGTCCCAGTTGCAAGGTATATAATTTCAGCTTGTCATATCCAGCTCTATCCTTTTCGCTCGCAAATGTTGTTCAGTCTGTGAAATTTTACGTTTACCTTTCTACTATGCATAATGCATACAAAAGTACAAAGCTCACAATTTTAAAGCGCGTATTAAATATTTTATTTTTAAAATTCCCCAGAGTGGATTTGAACTTTTTCCAAAAACGAGCGGAGGAGGTGAAGGACTTGCAAAGGAATACGGACTTGACTTCCTGGGAAGAATTCCAATTGATCCAAATCTAGCTGCTTGCTGCGATGAAGGCACAAATTTCATTACGACTCATCCAGACTCACCCACGACCACGTTCATGTTGGAATTAGTCAGTAAGTTGAAGCTGAAATCTCCGTAATTTTTATTCCCATTCGACAAAATTATTGTCAGTTTCACCTTAGAGTACCAGTAGAAGCAATATTTTTGGTAATCGACATTCTTTTACTCAATAAACGTATTGGCTATCAGTAGAAATTGTGACTGTGTCAGTGTCGAAAACTTTGAATGGTTTCGGAGGATCTAGCCAGTTCAGGCGATAGTCTTGTATAACCCAGACGAAGTAGGTTTGGAACATTGCAATTAATACCAGCGGTATTATCGGCATTAGTTCCATGCCTACGAATAGCATGGAAAATACTATTGCGTAACAAGCCACGATTAGGACGTAAGTCAGAAATGAGCAGAATTTGGCCATCAGTTGAGTCCCCTATAAACGATCAAAGAAACTATCAATTATATTTTGGGCTTCATGGAACTGAATGAGTTGTATTGTATTTTTGTCGTATATAACCTTGCAGGAGCAGATAATCATGAACAGCCCATTTATAAATAGCAGCAGAACCGGTGGGACGTAGAAGCATAGCAGTATAGTCAATTCTGCCAAAACGTTAGAAATTCGTCCCATTTAAATTCGTAATTATTGTAGAAGGTTTGTCCCAGAGATATGCGAAATGCGAATATAGAAAAAACAGGTACTGGTACCAGTTTTGTTACTCTATTCGCAATTCGCAAGTCTCAGGTTTGTCCGTTATGAAAATGCGTTAAAAAGCAGCTTTATTCGTAGCAACTTTAAAAGCTTCATGGCGTTTTCTATTGGACAAAACGTCTAAATTATTGGATGAAATGTCAATAATAGTTCAAGAGAAAGTTCTATTACCTGTCCAAATAGAAAACATTTGTCGCTGAGGGTTCATCAATTTCGGACTTTCTTTCTTGTGCATGAAAACATCTTGTTTAGCGACGCGAGCGAGAAAAAATACTACGAAAATACTGAATATTCCCAAAACCTGTGAATTTTTTGTTTGTTAGTCAAATAACTGATAACTTTCACGTTGCAATATTATATTAACACTTACGAGGTTAAACACGCCAGTGATAAAAATAGAATTCCGCCTGGTCGCGCATGGTATCGGCTGTACCATGATTTTCAGAACTGTTTATGCGTAGTGCGTAAATCACGGTAACTCAACCTCACTTCTCCACAGACTAAAGATCAAACTACAAAATTTCCCATCATAACAATTGTAAGAGATGCCAATGCAAATTTCATGTTTATCTCGAAAAGAAAGTCCGCGGCTTAAGTTCCTGACTATAAGCATGATTTTTGGTTAATAATTCCTGAAGGAGCTCAGTTTTCATTTCAATTGGCTATGCCAAAAAAAAACCGGCTCAACAACTATTCTTCTCGACTCAGTCGGAAGTGATTAACTTTCAAAACCACGAGCATGTGGGCTCATTGATACACATAAGCTCAATTTATGACACCAATGACCTCCTAACCCTGTAAAAAATTCTGTCGTGATTCACCCCGCCCTTTGTACTAGGCAAGTCTTAAGATTTATTATCATTATTTAATGGAAATTGATACAGAATGCAAAACAAAACAACGTTTTGATTGTAATCGGGCTACACAAGCGGCAATTACGCGAAGCTGCTTGACAGGATTAAATCGAGTGCTGCGTACAAACGGCTTTAGTATTCTATATTCTATACAGTTGCATCAGGGGCCGGGGTCGGAAGCCTTGGTTTCGAGATAACAATTACTGGCACAATGGAGGGCACAGTTTCGGTTTTCATGATAATTCCTTCATCAATATCCTCCGGTCCAGTGTAGTAGACAACGTTTTCCATTGACTTCCGCCTTGGTGGATGAATCAAAGCTTCAGCAAGCTCAATTAAAATGTATAAAAAATAAAGATGGACGATGATGCTAATAAGAAGCGGAACAATTGCCAGCCAATGGATTTCCATAGCCAGCAGCCCAACTGACATTGGGATTAGACCACCAATCATGATGGAGGTCAGGATACAGGCGACAAGAGTGATCCAATACTTGTTCTGAAATTGGAAAAGGGATCAAAATTAGAAAAATTCAGTAGGCGTATACTGCATACTGCATAATGATAATGATACTCCTGAAAAATTAATCGGAACATACCAGCAACCCTGCTGCCAGTATAACGATTCCTACGAGCAGAGCACAAAGGGCTGGAGGGATGAAAATCCGCCGGACCGCGGTCATGCCTAGAAAATTAGAATAATTTTGTTTGAGTTAGAATTAGGTCAATACAAAATACCTAAGATGAAAGATTATACGAAAGGAAGCGTAAGGAAACTGTACAGCTATATGAAATGATACGCCATTGAAATACGAATCGTCTGATTACCAGGGAGGGATGGGAATGGGATGGGATTACTTATTCTGGGTACACATAGATAGATACACTTGAAAATCGAATAGGAATCGTTCATATATAAATTGCTACTTAAGTACCTGTTTCCTGTACAATTATCATAAATCTAATTAAAGCAAATGCTTGAAAACGACAACGTCTGTCAGATTCAAATCGGATCTACAGACAGACCAAGAATGGATGCCTAAAGTACTAGAACGGCTTCCGGCTTTGTTTCAAGATTTGGACGCCTGAAAGAAGTCTTCGGTGCGGTACTTAGACGGTTTACTGCACATCTGGGACGTTCATTATTTCAACCAAAATAATATTACAAGCTGGCGCTGGCATGGTTTTAGGATGTGAAGTGAAACTCTTGAACCTTGAACCGATATGCTTCGGTTTGACGGATTAAAAAGAAACAGATAAGATAAACGCCGTAGGGTATCCAGCCAACCGCACCGCACCCCAATCAAGATCTAGCCCTCAAGCTCAATCTGCTTTCATTCATTTCCTACCTATAAGTACCTAAATTCAAATTCATCTATCTACAATCTACACTCTGCACTCCACCCACAATCTCCATAAGCCATAGAGATGCCATAAGTAAAGCACACAAAGCCTAAGCATAGGCAATGATAAGTACCCAGGTACCTATGTAGTAGTACCTAAGTACCTTCATTTTTACATTATGGATATATACATAGATACTTATAATTGAAAAGCTTAGCAGGGGCAGGACGACGACATCAGAAGAGCTCGCGTCTTCTTGTCTCAGGTTTCAACATGACCACCCACCCACTCGCCTCCTTGTACTCCACCCACCCGGATCTTCATCTTCATTCGGCAGCCATTATTACAGGGAGTTACGACTTACGACTTTGGAAGACGACGACGGACAACCACAACAAACAACGACGACGTGGCGACGTCAGACGTGGAACGCGAGCGAGGAAACATCAACCACCGTGACCCGTGCCGTCCCGTCTCCCGTGAGATGTGACATACGTCATACGCGGAGGAGACTACTGGGGACGCCGCGTTACAGGCTACAGGTTAGGTTACCATTACCACGCACGAGACGCACAACGCACACACCATGAGCTACAATTCGAGAGGAGGACAACGCTACTTCCACATGTGGGGCGGAAAACCGCACCAAGAACAGCAGGATGATCTTGACCAAGAGAGCGGAGAAGAACCGCCTCAGGGTGCTTCTGCTTCTAACAATGGATCCACTGCTAACCAGCGGCCGGAAGAGTATTGGGACTTCACAGGTGGTGAGCCGAGGCGAAAGCCCATCGTCCTCCCAGATGACATATATGGTCGTCCACCAGAGAATGAAATTAAATACGCTCATCCTACACTTAATTACGCCTTGGCTAAAGAGGACGAGCTTTATACCTGTCCTTACTATGGTCACCAAGTCAGGTCAGTGTAATTCATTAGTGTAATGAAAGTCAAGATAATTTTTATTTTTATTTTTTATGAGATTACCGAGTCTATGAGCAAGTGCTTGAGTCAATTTTTTAGGACTCCAGGAGATCAAAAATCAAAACCCCTTCTCCATTCGATAAGAATACTAATATTATTTATTTAATCTGCAGACGGGCCATAATGGGGAATCATATGACAAAATGCAGAAATTTCTATCAGAGTCAAATGGTTCGGAATCCCGATCTGGAGGAGTATCTAATTTGTAACTTCAATTGGTTTCACCATGTTCCTGAAAGTGAATATCGAGACCACCTTCGAGATTGCCCAGACGCTCAGAAGCATGTTCGAAATCTCTCGGACTTCGATGCTGAACCTCAAGGAAAAGACGCTGATGAAGAAGGTAAGGCAGATAAAAAGACAAGTATTGCTGGCAGGCATACTCAAACTCAAGACAAGCATCCAAAGATAAATAAAGTTCCTATCTTAATCTGAACCATTGATATAGACTCGAGGGAAGAAACTGAAGATCCAAATGCTCCGCGACCTATTCCAAGTATAACTGATGCAGAGCAGCTCACGATCACTGAAGAAGATCGGACTGGACGAAAGCCCAGACGGCACAGTATGAACCGGGGGGACTCCGAATCAATGACTTCCACAGAAGTTTCCGAGGCGTCATCCTTCATGAGCCTCGCCAGTGAAAAGATCTTTGCAAACACATCCAGGCCGGGTCAACACGAGGAAGATAGTGACAGGCCTCCGTCGCCAATCGGGTCTGCAATTGCGCGGCGCCGTGAGCCTGATCGGGAACAATGGAGAAGCTCTTCCAGGTCACGGATGCGCGCGAATCCCACTGCAAGCGTCGTGAATGGTGGCGCACATGTGTACCAGTGAGTACCAATCTATTTTGAATTTTACATTAGACAAAAAGCCCGTTTTGTAGGCCTGTATTTTTTTTTGTACTTTTTGAAAACTTAAAGGAGAACAAAATTATTCGAATTCAAGATAATTAGTACTATCTTTTAATTTTTTCTTTCAGAATTCCTCCTGGATTGAGCAAGGCCCAAAGGAAAACTTTTCGTCAGCGCAATAATGCGCTTTACACGACTCAGAAGGCTAGGAGCGTACCCGGTTCAAGTTCTACAGTAAATAACCGTGCGACACTGCCCGAAGTACAAGAAGAGGAGGATGAATACTTCCCTCCTTATGAAGAAGTTCAACAACGCACGTCCAACGCTTATCCCGCCAGATACTGATTTTCTTTGGTTTGTCAGTAATTTATTGTGCCGCTAGCGTTTTTGACAAAAAGCTATTATAGCTGTAGCCGTAACCTCACCATCTGAGCCGTATAAATTACTATTCCTTCGTCTTCTGCAAAACTTAACATTGTCGTACGATTTCCACTTGATTTCATAATGGATAATATAATGCTAACCAAATACAATCTGCCGTATATCGTAGAGTAATCAAATTAGAGCAGCATTATCTGCTTAGATTGTTTAGAATTATACTGGTGTACGCTACAATTTTTTTTGCAAAGCAATAAATTCTGTACTTGACGAGGGAAATGAAATTACTACATAGTATGGCTTGTAGTTAGTATTCGAATAATTCAAGTTTCAACTTACGAAATGTGAGTTGAATGAATTCATTGTATGATTCATTATGGCTTCCATTTTGACTCTCATAGCGGTACAAGGAATTCAGTCCTAAGCATTCTGCAGCTCCTGAATTAAATGATAGCGAGTAGTACACATAGATGAGCGCCGTGGTTGACAGCGTCTAAAATAATTCCAGAAGAAATAGTAATTATTAGGATTGCCGGACAAGCTCAGAGATAGCGAAAACATTACTTACGATATCAACGATACCAGCCAACGCTGCACATTGTCGCGGTGTCCAGCAAAATGCTCCTTGTACCATTTTCCGTGAGTTGAATCAATTAACTCTTAATTATTTATTACCACTACCACTACGTTATTACACGCGGAATATGTTTTTACAACTACTAAAATTTAGTTGCTAGTAAAACGCTGCTGTTTGCTGTTTCCGCTCGATTTGACTTTGAAAGACAATTGGCACACAGTACAGTTCAGCTGGATTTAAAGACGCTGCTCGTGCTCACGTCACAAAATATTTCGATAGGTATATTTACATCTGTAGCTGAGGAATTTGACCACCAAAGAAAGTCACAGACGTCTTGTGACAGCTGAATAGACAAAGCTTGCTTTACGACTATTAGGATCAGAGAGATGAGCTTCTGTCATCCTTGCCAACTTTTCCCAGTGCTGTTTGCTATAATTAAAAATTCTATAGCTTCAAATGCGTAGCATTGTAATATGGATCTGGAGCGTAGTAGAGATTTGACCTTTTAAAATTTGAAAGAGACAATAGACACAAGAGTTTATTTATACAAATTCTTGGCTGCTAACCTCTAATTAGGGAAATATTAAGAATACTCATAAATAAATAAAAATTAATGTAAATAAGCACATTTCACAGATTCAGATCCTCATTGTCATCATAAAGCCGATGCGGGCTGACTGTTGTTTGATGGTAGACGCCATGTGTAAGGACGCCTGGGTACTTAAGCTCTCCAAGTGTGAATTCGAAGATGATCCAGAGAAAGTAAGCCTGAACAATGGAGCCGAGTATGAAGGGACCGATTGCTTGCATCTTCAGGCCGTTTGCGAGTAGAACAATGGTTAGGATAAGGAGTAGGCCGACAAGAATATAATTCAGAACCAGGGAAAATTTGGCCACGCAGTAATTCAGCTGAAAAATTAAATAGGTAGATTTTAGGCATGTGCAAAACTTCGATAACAATAGTTTGGTATTTGGTACCTATTATGTATCCTAACGATTGATCCTAACCTTACTAACCCGGTATTATAGTTACTTAAAGATTAAGAGCGAGCGTCGTGGAAATTTTTGTCTAGGTAAACTGAAATAATCTCGTCGCGTCTGACGCTGACTCTTTACAATTTACAGAGGCTAATTACTTTTTTATCAGTGGCAATTATCATAAGTCATCCTTACCTGATGCACTGCAATGAGAAGTTGAACCCCGACTAGGAACGTCAGTAAAATCGGCGGATAGAAAATCATGAACGCCGCCCATTCATCTAAAAAAATATGTATTTTGAACAAAAATAACACGTCAAAGTTGCCTATGATATTTCAATCCTACGATTCTACAAGCTGTAGTTTGACATTTAAAGATATTAATCCGACGCACGGATTGCTAAGATAATCTAACAGTAAGGTACGTAAATAGATGCCTCTAACGTAAGTCCGTGGCAGCATATATTTTCCAGCCGCCGAAAGACAAGCTAAACTTATTTCCGTCAGATTTCGGTAACAATATCAGAAGACTCTAAAATTTTGAGCGGTGTTACTACCAAATTTACTTACTCAACACGAGTCCTTGCAAAGCAGCCGTGAGCACTGATTTGTTCAAATGCTCCATTTCATACTGTGGGTAAATATTGGTAAAATTTAGCTCTTCTCCAAGATGCGGATTCATTGACAGACGCGTTGTAATCATGAAGCCTACTGGTCCGATGATCTGTAGGAAGTAACAGTAAAAACAATATGGGTTTTCGAAATTAGTGACAAATTGTCGTCGTTCGTTATTTGCTCATTGAATACAGAGCTACTTACCACATCCAGTATCCCGACGATAAGGGCTGCTGTTCGAATTGGTAAACATGGACACGGCGAAAACATTTTCTAAAATACTGGTAAAGCACACGGTTTTCTATTTAAAAAGAAACAGATTTGCTCTCGAATCAATTGAACTGTACTGAAATTCTGCAACCAACAAAATGTCTACTGAAGTAAGGAATGACGAATGCGAAAAATATAATTGCAGTAAGTCAATTGAAGAGTATCCTGCTCAAATTTGAGAATTATGTATAACAACGTCTTGAACCAATATTAGTTGAGCATGAAGTGTGAGTCAAGGTGTTGAAGCTTGAACTAAGGTTAGTCCAAAGACGGGATAATTTAGCGATTCCTCAAGGATGATCTCATAAGCCCTCTCATGAATATTCCGAAGCTCCGTGGCTACAATCTAACTTCTAGCACTAATTCATTCCATGCAGCGTAGCACGGTGATAAGATACGAGTCAGCTTACAAATATGTCGTAGAAGGAAAACGTGCCGGTTATTTCCTATATTAATTTCCGACACATTCGGTCACAGCATGGCTACAAAATTGCGGTACTACTAATTTACCTGCCGAAATTAACAACACAATCAAACCACCACCGGCACAACTATTGTGTCTATCAATAAAACCCTCTTGGCGTACTTGGACTTGAATTGTATCAAATACGACGTTGTAAAACCGGCGTAGAATGCTAATTAACCCTGAAGCATGACTCAGAAGTCATTACCAAACAATTATGTTGTAAGTTTATTGTAACTCTAAACACTGTATTACCTGGAATGCCGGTATATGGCTTGACGTCTAAATAAAACCTTATTTAAAGCTACACCCACCCGCTGAGTGACTCGATGTGTAAATTTGGAGAGGTGTTACAAAGCGCTGAGCCCTCGTACACCAATTAAGGCTTCAGTTAGTTTAACCTTACAGGTGGATCTGGGCATCTGCATTAGGTAATCATACTTAATGACAGTGTAAATACGTACAGGTACGAGATGAACATAGCATCAGTGCGTAGTACGAGTTTTCATTGCTTCTATAAAATCATGAATCATAATGAAAACGTGACATTGGCACAAGGTGAGATCAGTTGACATGTTTACGAGAGAACGAGAACCCCATTGAAATGCACTCTAAGCCGAGGTTTTGTATAATTTTAAATATAGAATATAGCAGCCTGTTGATTTGCATTAATTCATATTGAATACACTCAAATTGACAGTCCCAATTCAACGGTGATCGCCAGACCTTGAAGGATTGTCAATATCAACAATGGACCAATTCAAAACTGCAAGGGCTTTTCTGCAAAGCGGAAGATCGCCTAACTTCCCGTTGAGTGTCCCTCCTTCCGCTTTCCGCTGTAGGTATGCTATGTACAGATATTTTTACTTCGGGAATATTCTGTAGCACGAGCTGCGACAATTCTACGCGATAAATTCGGATATAGTGGTACGTGGAAAACAGGCTGTCCATCTGGAATTCATTAAACTGCGAATTTTATTTGCTACAGAAATAATGAAATTGTGCAGCGTCGAAGCGTCGCATTACCAAAATTCATCTTATAGTCTATAATTAAAACCTAGCTGTCATTTTGGCAGAGATGAGGAGAGATAGAGGAACGATGGACGAGCAGAGATAATGATAAAGAGTTATCTGATAATGATCAGTCTCTAACTTGCTCTTGACACGCTTTCACTCGGCAAAGTCAAGCGAATTCTCCTACATAGTGAACAATAATGCTGCATGATAAATAATGAATTCTGACTACAGCGTCATTTTCGTTGTCGGAAGGTTAGCCCTCCAATAATTTGCATATATACAGTGCATCCCTAGATCATTGTTGCGAAATGCTTATGAAAACGATGAGATATTTTACTCGATAAAGCTTCGGCTGGCAATGGCCTGTGTTACGTGACGCACGCGGGCTGCTATTCGCAGAAATCGCATCGATTAAATACATTAAAAATCGTATAAACAAGAGCAATTTCCTATTTTCTTGGAAATAAACGCGCGTAGGCACATGGATAAACGTATCGATTTTCTTGTGATTGTATAACGTCAAAACAATATCGAGCGTACGTTTATTTGAGCAAACAAAGTTCAAGGTTCAACGTTTAACATAAAAAATAACATTGATTTAGAAAATTGTCAAAAACTGGTATAGTGGTGGTGGTGGATTTAAATGAAAAGTGGCGGATACTACTGGTAACAAATGCTATGCTTTTGAGGAAATGACCAGCATTTCCTTGTCTTCTGTTCGATTCCGATCATCCAGTTGTTTGAAAAATGTACCCACGACACAGTAGAAGTAGACCTGGAGCAGAGTGGCGAGGACAAAGGGCACGATGCTTACTAACGTCACTTTCCCACTAATTAGTAGAGAGCAGATAGAGGCCAAGGAGCCGGCAATGAAGAGCGTGCTCAGCACAAACGAAAATACCACCATGCAAGTATTTCTCTGGAGACAAAACAAAATAACATAAATAATTAGCATCATTAGGAATATCTTTAAGTCAGAATTCACATTGTGAAACTCGACACAAATTGTGTAGGAAAATGAAGCGTGTGCTTTTGTGTTTCGAAATTACTCAAATAAGCCCTAAAAACGCAAAACATTAAAGCGAAAGCTTTTTCGAAACTATGGAAGCTACCCATAGAAATTCGCATGGATCTTAGATATATCTTACTTTAAAAATGCCTTTAATTTCTTGTCACTTACGGTAACTGCAGCTAAGATTAGTATAACGCCTAGGAAGAATAGGAACAACGATGGCAGCCAATATTCTGTGAAAACAATAGTTAAACTTAAAATGCTTATCGAAATCGAAAAGCCATTAAATTGTAACAATTGCTAATTTCATAATTTTCGTTGAATGAGCATCGTTGATTTTTATTGCCTGTCCCACTCACCGATTAGAAATTGATATGAGTCACCGTCCACGTCTAGGTTCGGTGAATGAATGCTTGTGAATGGGTCCAGTACAACATGTCGCTCTGAAGTATTGAGCAATAGGAGGGATAAGCCGGTCAGGCCGATTACCTGCAAATTAATAATATAATTAGTGTTTTTGCATAGCTATAGACTACAGGTTCATTGCGATAAATAATTAGCCCTTTTTCACCAGGGAAGGGAATATTTCACACATGTAATTCACAAGCAGTTTACCCTGTGGGTAAATGTGTAAATAAATAGGGTAGCAATATGCAAAATTACATGTTTGTGGGAATTATTTTATTAAAAATGCTAATTTTAATGGAATAAACCCAGCTAATTTATTAAGACAATGATTTTAATCAATTGAACCGCGCAATAATTAAAGCAGTTTTTAATCGTTATGCATCGATGATAATACACGTTACGTATGATTTAGAATTTTTTAAAAAAATTATAGCCTGAAACTTGAGACCCTATTCTTACGCCAGCTTAAAATTTTTGTCGTATGAGCAAAATAAACACCAGTTAATGTAATTGAATATCTACAATTAGTTTAGAATAATATTCAGCTGGATTTCCCTCCAAAATTAGTTTTTAATTTGATTAAGGCGAAAATACGGTAATTTTCACAGTTATTTCTCGCTGAATTTTCGAATTCATTAAATTAAAACATATTTTGAAAAGATTTTAGAATAAAAAAAATACTTCATTTAAGGCTAAATTTTAAACACGATCTCCTTAAATTGGCGAGCGAGCGCTGTTGTAGGCTAAACTGCATAATTTTACGTGCTAAACAGCGGCTTACCACATCAAGGGTTCCGATGAGCAATGTTCCTGTACGTGCGGACAGGAGCTTCAGTGGTGTCGATATCATTATTATTAGCTTATAAAATAAATGTCGATATTTAAAAACAATTGGTTGATTGAGGTATGGAGGCACGAGGACTTAAACTTCAAAAGACAATGAGGCAAATTTCCCTCCAGTCGAATTAATACTTTTTTATTCGGCGTTTGAAATTCCACTTAATATATATTTTTAGTTTTTCCACAGACTTGTCTCTTCGAATGCTTCCTACCTACTGATCTTGAGACCTCATTGCCATTTTGGTAACTTTGACTGTCGCTTTTTAGTGTGTGAAGGCTAAGTAATAAACTGTCCCACATCGACGCACAGTGATTTGTATACAAGAAAAATCCTCTTGAGAGAAGCACGCTTGAAGTTGTCTGTCCTGTCTGCTCGGCTAATTTAATTACTCTATTATAAAACTGATTGTGCTTCTACTTCAGAAGATCAGAGTAGCAAGATGCAATGAAATTTGTCTTGCAGTGTGAGATAGGCTATCAATCGCAGAGATATACAAGGTATCGTACGATTAAAACTCGTAAACTGCAATTTACAGGAACGTCTGTCTGTCCGGCTTGTTGCTTCTTAACTTAAACCACTTAGGTTTAGGTATACGAAATTCTAAGTAATTTGAAGACAGAAGAGGCTTGAAGTCAAGAACCAGCTTGAGCCAAAGCCTTGGAATAACTGGAATTGACAAATTTTATTTTGTAAGACTTCCTTCCCGTGCCAGGAGTTGAGCCAGGTAGATAACCAGATAGTAAAATCAACTGGGAAAGTTTCAGGCAAATTCTTCGTGTACATTTCAAGTCCACGTTTACTGGAATACTAGGG
Source organism: Ceratophysella communis (assembly GCA_009869905.1). Taxonomy (NCBI): domain Eukaryota; kingdom Metazoa; phylum Arthropoda; class Collembola; order Poduromorpha; family Hypogastruridae; genus Ceratophysella; species Ceratophysella communis. The sequence continues at coordinate 13,853 of VNWX01000201.1, forward strand.
ATTCCTCAAATTTTTTATGTGGGCTAGGACAACACCGTTGGGAAAATACACGATAGTCCATCTTATGGGCTTAAAAACAGGCTTTGTCTACCTCATCCACGACAATGCGATTATGGCTTGATGAGCTTATACTACTTACCTGTTGTGCCATGCAGTTTGCACGAGAGTTATATTGTTAGGATGGGTTCCGCTTGACAGGTAAGTCGTTCATTGTGAGGCATTATGAATGGGTATGACGTCGAACGGCAATGCATACGTAGTGCATACGTAGAGAGCTTAAATTAATTCAGGTAAAAAATTGTGCGAAAAGACGCAAAACGCAAAGAAATTTTTTTAAGACCCCGGAATTTTCTTATGGAGGAGTATATTTCGTCATAAGGTCATGAAATATTTGCATTGCGAAGGTAAATTAGGCAAATCTGCGATTAAAATTGCGGCAGTCAACAGACGAGCATACGTCAGCCTTAATTTGATCATACATTTCAGCTGCAGCCCCGATATAAATTTTATGCTATTTATTTGCAGAGCGTATAAAAATTATTGAATTCTTATATCCGTCACAGTTCATTAGACAATGAAGCATTACGTCACGGTCAAGAGTAGCATATACGGATTCTTCCATTCCTTCACATATTGGGTATTGGGTACTAATTTGTAATTGGATATTTTCATTAAACGTCGGATAAAAATCTGCAATTTACATTTTAAGAATTATTACGGTCAGATTCAATCTCAGGTTAATCTCTCAAGTTCGGACTGCAGTCGAGTTTTCTAATGCGGAAACAAATGGGTCCCATTTGAAACCGACGGACAAGAGATGCAATAATGCATCTGCAATAATAAGTGCACAAAATGTGCAGTGCAGATTTTCTTATTGTACTATTAAAAGTTTCAACTGATTCGAACAACATTATTATGCAGTTACCACATGATAGAGAATACCTTACACAAAAGAAATCGAAATTCTCCGGTAGGTATTTGTCGCTTGTGTTTGTGTATATTTAGGCGATTATTTGAGCTAATCTAAACTACAGCATGATTCAGTTCCGCAGTTGGTTGAAATAAAAACTTTTATCTGCCGATTGATTGTCGCAATTGCCGGGAAATACTAAGAATTAGAACGTCTTCGCCGCAAATATCATATCCTAAATCTGTGTTTCCGGTAAAGCTGCCTAATGATTATGTTCCAATACTATGTATGACCTGAACAACGAACCATGTGCCGGTCCGAATAGCTTTGAATGACAATTTAATTTTTATTTACAGCGATCGAAGATCGAAGACGCCAATCAAAAAGGTGTAGCAGTCGAGTCCATCAGCCCTTGCTCCACTGGAGAGTTCAACTGGTCAACTTCTTGGGCAGTTTATAATCGAAAAAATGCCATATCTTAGATATCGTTAAATATAATATTTATCGTAATACAAGGTTTATTTATTTCGAGCGGCGATAAGCAAAACGTTTTGACTACAATATAAATTTTACTGTGAAAAGTAATAAAAGAGGTTCAATCATAAATATAATTGGCATTTACATTCTTGCTTACCTAAACTAATATTTAGCACTTGATAGGACTGATATTCGCCCGATTCGTGTTCCGCCGTGTCCGGTAGAGATCGAAAACAATGAGCACGAGGACTAGCTGAAGCACTGTATGCAAAACAACAGGAACAAGGCGTCGCCAGTCCGTCCCCAGTGCAAAAATTAGAAATGCTATTCCGCCAGATCCCGCAATAATTAATAGATTGAGCAGCAAACTCATCGTGCTCCAAATCAAGCGTTCCTGAAATACACAAATTCATATAAAGATCGTAATTTTTAAGTTTCGTAATAGCAGAGATTATAGACCATACCTTTCTCGACGCCAAAAACAGCAAAATCCCCAAAATGAAAGTAAGCACTGATGGAAATATGTAGAGGAAAGCGAAGATTTTAAAATCTACAAAAAAATCCGTTAGTGTTCAGTTAAAATAATTCAGATTTTGAAGTTTTTAATTTTTAATTTAAAGGTACCTTTTTGAAGAACATGGATCTCATCATCGACTTCATCTGCTAGAAATGGCAATTTTTCTGTTCCATTTAATAAATTAATCTGTCGCGTACAGTTTCTATAAAGGATGTAAGTGACGGCGACTATTCCACTGGAACCGAGTACCTAATGAAACCAAAATGAAAAGTCAATCTTCACAATTTTAAATATAAGCGAACAATCTGAATTACTTTCATCTGATAAGCATTCGGAGTCAAAGATGCTCTAGCCAATACATAGAATGATTTTAATTCTCACAAGTCAAAATAAATATTATACAGCATTCAATTTAGGAACTTTTTTTCAATAACTGAAATGCGTAACTACTAGTTAAAACACACCAGTTCTTGGACCAACAAATATTTGGGGCGAAGTACATACTACTCCAGAAGCCGCTTGGGCTTGGCCGCTTACGTAGGTAAAACCTGAACACACGCTTGATCATTTCTTAAAATGAGATTTTGAGATTCTTATGGCCTAGTGTAAAATGTTAAGCTTGAGTTAAAGATCAGAATCACAAGTGATCATGAGATGTTAATCTTAAGGAAGCTGAATTCTACTTAATGACAAAATCTCAAGCATGCACAACAAATTCTAGTGAAAAATTTAGTTGTTAATTTGTTCATAATAGTAATAGTAATTAAGTTTGCTACAGTTGAATAATTTTGAAAGGGATAAAGGTATTTAAGAATTCGAATTAGTTCTTTAGTACAATAATGCGGTTTTGGGTTTCTAATTTTTCTGTACACTTAAATGCCAACTGAAAATTCAGTGAATTTTATAGACAAGTTTGTACTACTCAAAATTCCTGTTTTCAGTTTGTCTTGGGTGGATCATTGTCCGTACAGCGCCTATCAACGGACAATAATGGTTGGATTACTAACTCAAAATTGTACTGATTTTGTTTTCTGGAGTGTAGTGGGTTGTAATTTTTTGGTATTCCAGCGTTTTTTATTTGAATTTCTGTTTCTTCTGCCGCGAAACTCTGCAAAAATTACATTATTGAATTGTGTTCAATAATTATTCTTACCAAATCCAGTAATGCCACAAATTTTCTAGAATGCTGAAAACAGGGAGTCGATTTCGGCTCCATTTAAAGATTAGTTATGTGGCGTTTTCCAGAAGCGTGTTTGAAATTTTCACCGAATTGGCAAATAGTTGCGGCTTTAAGCCGATGCACTCTGCTGAAGAATAAAAAAAACACCTCTCACTTTCAGTTTCAATATTTAATGCACACTGACCTGACTTCTTCACTAGGCTAGTAAAAATTCTTCGTTCTTAACTTTACTGCGTGGTAGTAAATGTACAGTTGATTGCTAGTATGAATGTGAATTTCTGCAACTTGAACTTATAATTGTCAGTGTTGAAAGAGAAAAAGGTGCACTATGCATTGCATATTAGCATTAGCTATACAGAGTTACACAATTAAATAACAATGCAATCAAGCAAAAACACTACTCAGGTAATATTATTGTAAGAAATGAGCTCCTGATCGACCTATGGATGTTTTTATGCTCGTGTTTGTTATGGCTATGGTGGATTGGGCCTCGGTCAATTGGGCCATTAAAGGCTAAAACTTATCAATTCGTAAGCTCAGAAGGGATTAATGCAAAGGGTAAATACTAGGGTAAATAAGGTAAATACTTTAACATGCGAGTTAAAAACGTTAATGCTGTACTGAAATGACGTAGAACTCAAAACACTATGTGAAATCCCATAGTTCACTATCAGCATTAAGATTTATGGTTGAAATGATGGTCCTGTCTGTCCTGATTGAAATCTGTGGTCTCATGTGCACAAATATTCTCATTTACGAATTCCAAGCAGGTTTTTTAGTCGATATTTAATCTTTTCATCTGCTTGCCTGAACGAGTGTGAATTGGATGGTTTTATTTACTTTTACAATGACATGTGACCGGTGGTAATGGTCAGAAACAAACTTCTAATTAGAATTATTTCATCCTGTTTGCGGGGGGACTATGCCAATAGCCATCTACTCTGCGGTATATGGCATGGCGTGGCGCGAACGTGGTACAGAAACTATGATCTGGAGTCATAAAGATTCCGCTGCGTTGTTTTGCACGTGTTCTGTAAATAAATTACCTGTATTTATCATAGATAATATATTTATAGTCTATATATAGACATGATAGTGCAGTTTTATTATTAACCTTCAAATTCACAAGATTAAATAATATTTGTTTAAAGTAACTAAAGATAAGTTATTTTAAGACGGAGTAGTCGGTAAAGGCACAGGGAGAGAAGGAGATCCGCAAATTGGCAGTGAGACAGGGGTGTGACAGACAATATGCGGATTCCCAATTAGCATTTTAGCATTCCTATTTGCACAAACTATGCAAATTTGCGGATCATGGAGAAAATAGCCATGTTCCTGGATTTGCTCAGGAACTGCGGCGTCTGACGGCATATACGGTTTAAGATTTTTAGATTAGAAACTTTAAAAGCTACTCCTATATGATATCAAATTCTCTCTAATCTAATGGGCTTCTCAAAATAAAAAATAAAATTAAAGTATAGAATAAATATTTCTACTATGACACCCCGTCATCAAAAAAAAATTGAAACAAAATGTCTGCTGACGACTTCGAAATTTAAATACACCTACTTTAGTTAGACCTTCAGATTCGGACCGGAAAAGTCACAAAGAATTAAACATTTATTCAAAACAGATGCCGATCCAGGTACTATTCAAGGCATTAAGGCAAAACAATAGGCTTTTAAGTCCAGCGACAAATACGTACGAACTTTAGATCTAGAGTCCGAACAACGCCGAGTGAAGCTAATGAATACCAATAATAATTAGTATAAGGAAAACATATATACTTATCTAAGGTAAGGCATGAGGTATTTGGCAGTACAAGCGTTTTAGCATGGGACGGGACAGTTTATAGTATTTAATTTCAGGTAATTCAAGCAGCAGAGCATCTCAATTTCAAAAGTTGAAGCTGCGTGCTGAAACCAAAATGAAAATCCTCAAGAAAATAAGAAACCAAAAATACTTCGAGTTATCAACTCCGTCCGGACTGGAGGAACCTTCAAATGTGACCTGCCAATAGCCAATAACTTCTTACAGGAATGCTGGATGGCTGAGATTTCAATACGGAGCTTGGACTTTAATTGACTAGTAAGGCTGCTCCTCTGAGAAATTATAAACAACTTAATTGTTACTCGCTCAGCACTGGTAGAGAGTTATGAATGATTCGATAATTTTGTATTTGACTGCTGGTAAGGATCTTGATTATCTTATTACTTATTAGGCCCTTGGTTTGACATGAAGAGGCTGAGAGTAGCTGAAATACTTTTGGTAATCAAACACGATCCAGCAGAAGTAAGATCTGAGCAATGACGGCAACGACCACTGGGAACAGAGTAAGCCAATGAATTGCAACAACGAAGAGAAACAGTGTTCCCAAAATGCAGCCGACAATGTTCACCAAGTTCAGGACCAAAGCGGTTTTAGTCAATCCAGCGCTTTTCTACAAAAAATAAATAAATATATTTACCATTAAATTTCTCCGGCGAGAGGAAGAGATCTACGAATTGCTCAAAACTCTTTGTGTTAAATTTTTAATAATTTGAATAGCTCAGTCAGACGGAAATTTAAATATCCATATTTAGATAGACGTGATAATTTGACAAAATTGTTTACCTTCCCTGCTGCCAGCAAGAGAATGATTCCCAAAAGAAAGGTTGTCAAAGCCGAAAATGCATAGAGGTAGCTGGCCCAAAGTATATCTGAAACAATACAAAAATCACAATGCACAATGGGCATAACGCAATGAATTAAATTTTAAGCCCTTCGATTTGTTCCAAAGAGTTGTTCATGTTTTAATTTTGACATCTCCTTACAGGCTTTTGAAACAAATCATATATATTTTCAGAGTCTAGTTTTGATTATGACTAACCATTAAACAGATTTTGATTATCCGTTGTTGCAGCTCTACGGTTTACTAGTAGTGGTGCAGTAGTCGTGGGCTTCGGAACCGGAAACGTGGATGTCACTGTCTCATACGGGGTTTCATTTTCCGAGGGTTCATAAAGCGGAACTTGGTCACCTTCGTCTCCGTCCATTGCAAAGAGTATTCCAGTCCCAGCAGCAAGGATTCCAAAGAGACCGATAATCTGAAACACATGTAAATTATTATATTTGAATTCATTCTGTAATTATATTGACCGTAAATCATAACCAAATGCGACAAAGCTGGTTTAAAAAAACTCGTAATGGAATGGGATAATTTTACGTAGTTAATTACTGGAATAGCCTTCAGCGAGATTAAAATTGAAGTTTTGTTTTCATGGCCCGGCGTCATAATTTAATGAATTAAAGCATCAGTATTTCCGTACTAATGCTCAATTCACAATTTGAAATCAGATCGCCCACGCCCATCGCACATGAAAATAAATGCGGGTATCTTGCGATTTTTCTCCGGCAAAATTACTTTACACAACTTTCGCTGTAAAATCGCCATTTTTGGTATCAGACTCGTATCACTAGGCACTGATTGTAAAATTAATTTAAGTTTTAAATTAATACGCTCCTAAAATGCTTGAACTTTCTTACCACATCCAAAACTCCGGCGACAACAGCCGCAGTCCTCGGCTTCAAACAGCAACAAGCTCGGAATTCCATTTTGATTTCTTAATTCACCAGGTAATCAAAATTATTTTATTAAAATCTATGTAATAAGTACTCCGGAGTTTCCCGATGATCGGATATTCTGTGAAATGAGATCGCTCGTATTCGTAATTCGTATTTCGTATCCGTGGTGGGAGTCCTCCAGCCACGAGTGTAATTTTAGAAGCTGGTTCCTCTCCGAATCATGGCACTCCCAAAGAGCCTGGAGGATTTTTTCACGCGCCTTTCTTCATCTTATTTTTCGAGAATACTGAAAACAGGAAACAGGGAGTCGATTTCGCTTCCATCTTTTAGTTATATAGCGTTTTCCAAAAGCCTATTTTGAATTTTCACAGAATTATCAAATATGTAGTTTGCTGTTGCTGCTACAGCTTCGCTGGGCTAGTAAAATGCTTCGTTCTTAACTTTACTGCGTGTTAGTAAATGTACTGTTCAGGTATAATATTATTGTAAGAAATGAGCTCCTGACCTGATCAACGTGTGAATGTTTTTTATGCTCATACTGTTCATGGCCGTGGTCATTTGGGCCGCGGTCAGTTGGGTATTGTAAGGCTAGAACTCCTAAGTATTTATCATGAACACTAAAATTAAAAAATTTCATTAGCATGCTAATCTCGTCTATTTTCGAATTTAATATAGTTGAAGCAAAAACATTCATCGGGATAATTCATTTTCGTACCGGTGGTGTTTGATTAATTTGCACACCGGTCTACGTAAATATTTTTAGCCGTAGCCTTAAAGATACTTAGTTGAAAATTGCAGGTTTGAAATCCAAAGCCCTGCTTGTTTCCTGCCCACATTTAAAAAATTTACTTGCGTTGCCTGCAGAAATGACGTAGAACTCATAACGCTACGTGAAAATCCATAGTTCACTATCTGCATTAAGATTTATGGTTTCAATAATGGTCCTGAACGTAAATATTTTTAGCCGTAGCCTTAAAGATACTTAGTTGAAAATTGCAGGTTTGAAATCCAAAGCCCTGCTTGTTTCCTACCCACATTTAAAAATTTACTTGCGTTGCCTGCGGAAATGACGTAGAACTCATAACGCTACGTGAAAATCCATAGTTTACTATCTGCATTAAGATTTATGGTTTCAATAATGGTCCTGATTGGAATCGGTGATCTCATGTCGACAAATATTCTCGTTTACGAATTCCCAACATGTTTTTAGTCAATATTTTATCTTTCATCGGCTGTTGTACCTATAATATACATATTTGTTGAGTATGCTGGTTTTATTTACCTTTAAAATGACTTGTGACCGGTGGTCAGAAATACCAGACAAAAGACATCTTCTGTGGTGGTAGTTCTCTGTATAGAGCTAGGAAGATTCCTCTATTTTGCACTTCCTAAAGCTAAAATGTTACTATCATCAGTATATATTTGTCATTCATTTAAAATACCTATTGAAAATTGCTTAAAAATAGCCACGATAGTGCTAAAAGTCCTATTAACCTTCAAATTCAGAAGTCCATAAAACAATATTTGAAATTTCTATGAATTACGTGGAAGTCTTAATAAAGGATTTGTATATTTGAGAGTATGGAATTTAATTATGTAAATTTAACAATTTTGCACTTCCTAAAGCTAAAAATGTTACTATCATCAGTATATATTTGTCATTCATTTAAAATACCTATTAAAAATTGCTTAAAAATAGCCACGGTAGTGCTAAAAGTCCTATTAACCTTCAAGTTCAGAAGTCCATAAAACAATATTTGAAATTTCTATGAATTACGTGGAAGTCTTAATAAAGGATTTGTATATTTGAGATTATGGAATTTAATTATGTAAATTTAACACGAAGTAGTGAGTTAAGGTACAGGGAGATCTGCATATTTGCGGTTAGACAGGTGTGTCAATATAGGAAGTCTTAATAAAGGATTTGTATATTTGAGAGTATGGAATTTAATTATGTAAATTTAACACGAAGTAGTGAGTTAAGGTACAGGGAGATCTGCATATTTGCGGTTACACAGGTGTGTCAATATGCGGATTTTTAAGTACATAAGATTACCCTATTTGTACAAACTTCGAATTGGCGAACCATGGAGAAATTAGCTTCTGGCTGCCAGAAACTGGGATCTGTCGGTATATACATTTTTAGTGGAATAAAAACACCGTCAATTGGTTATTACTTAGGGACAAATTACACGACTCAAACAATTCCCCTATTTAACTGTGGTGGTAAATTAAAGGAATTTTCATTACTCATTGCCATAATAGACTTCTTTAAATTAAAAAAATTAAACACAAAAACAAAACATTTCTAGAAAGTCCACCATTAAAATAAAATGAATTTAAAAAAAAAGGTTATAATGACATTAAATTAATTCATAGCTGAATCTTCTCAATCGGAATAGTCTGAAACACAAGCATTGAACGTTTATTCACAACAGAGCCAGGCATCGCATCCGTCACATGAGTTAGAGATTTTACAACAATATACCGAATTTTATCCAAGGTTTTTTGACCAAATAATGTTTCTAAATTTAATTTACCTTAAAAAATTAATAATTTAGCAAAATAAATCTAATTTCCAAAATATAGATTTAATAAATTCTACAAATTAGTCCTAAAAATCTAATTTTGAGATTCCTGATTTACGCTCGGCCACAACCGAAATATTAATGAAAATAAAACTAACCTTAAGTCTACTTTCTAATTTAGCTACACAATTATTCAATGCATCAGATCATTTGGAATCTTTACAAATTATCTAAATAATACCATCAATACTAAAGATAAGCCATATATTCAAGGCATTACGGCAACAATAGGCTTTTAAGTCCAACGAAAAATAAGTACGAATTTCAGATCTACAGTGCCAACTCCCAACAACACCGAGTGAATCTAATTTCATAGCTACTAAACAGTTATAGTATTTACATTGTACAAGTAGTTAGCTAAATCGTATGAATGTTAGTAATAGGACAAATATTTATCTAAGGCAAGGCATGAGATATTCGGTAGTACAAGCGTTTTAGTGTGGGACAGGTAAAGGCATTAAATTGCAGGTAATTCAAGCAGAAATTCTAATTTTTGTGATTTCAAATTTTACTCTTATCAGGCCGCTTGCAATTTCAGATCATCTTAATTTCAAAAGAAGCTGTGTGCTGAAACGAAAACGAAAATTCTCCCAAAAAAATACGAAATCAAAAATACATCTATGAACACGAATAAATACGAGTTATCGACGGACACATTTTGTAGTACCTTTGAAATGTGTGACCTGTCGATAACTTCTTACAGGAATCTTGGATGGTTGAGATTTCAATGCGGAGCTGGTACCTTAATTCATTAATTTATAAGGCTGCTCCTCTGAGAAATTATAATTAATTTAATTGTTACTAGCTCCGCACTGGTTTAGATTTATGAATGATTCGAGAACTATTTATTATGACTGCTGCTGGTAAGGATGCTGGTTATCTTAGGCTCTTGGTTTGACATTAAGAGGCTGAGAGTAGCTGAAATACTTTTGGTAGTCGAACACGATCCAGAAAAAGTAGATCTGAACAATGATGGCAATGGCCACTGGGAACAGGGTATGCCAATGGATTCCAAGAACGAAGAGACCCACAGTTCCCAAAATGCAACCGGCAATGTTGACCAAGTTCAGGACCAAGGCGGTTTTAGCCAATCCAGCGTTTTTCTGTAAGAAATACATAATTTTTAGCTTCAAGTAATAGTTTAAATAATTTAAGGAATTTTATCACGTTCAAATGTTAAACCAAACCGCAATTTGATTACATGTGAAAATTAGAAAATTTTATTTGCCGGCATTAACGGACTGTGTAGGTCAATATTGCGTGACCCCCATGGGACACAAATTATGACCGTAGTTGGATAGTATTTAAGTGTTACCACAGTTATTGTCACCACATCAGCGTGACGCTTGCAACTATAAATGGTCACATCATATTGGGTTTTGTACTTGTGTCGTTCAGTCAAAGTAATTACTAAACTATGATTCAAACCAGACATGATAATTTGACAAAATTGTTTACCTTCCAAGCTGCCAGAAGGAGAATGATTCCGAGAAGAAGGGTTGTCAGAGCCGAAAATGCATAGAGGTAGCTAGCCATAGCAATATCTGAAACAATACAAAAATCACAATGCACAATGGGCATGGCCTCACAAGTCGAAAAAGTCAGCAGTTTCCGGCTGAAATCCCGTTATACACATATGTAGTATGTAGAAACCTAAGTAATTGTAATTTCAAGCTTCCAACTCGGGAAGCATAACCGGTCTGGGTAGCACAAAGTAAATCGTATGAAATATGGAGCCCTTACTTTTATTGCAAAGAGTTGCGAGATTATTTAGAGCTTTTAAATTAGATTAATTTGTGCTTATTTTAAATGGAAACTATTCACCGATTTTGTGAGTATTTCCACGTCGGTGAATAAAGCAGTTCTATTGCGTAATGTGTCCTGGAAATGCCTATGTGAAATGTAGTTAGATGTGTGGATTGGATATTGGATTAACCATATAACAGGATCTTTGGCAATTGGCATGTCTTTCTAGGCTCGAGATGAATCTCAAATCAATTTAAATTTTGCATAGGCATGCAATTCATGTTTTAATTGTGACTATTCGCTTACAGATTTTTGAAACAGATCATTATGGTTGTATGTATCCGAAGTTTCGACTAACCTTCAGCATAGGCATCTTTATTTTCCGTTGTTGCCCCGGTGCCATTTACTGGCGCTTCAGTAGTAGTGGGCTTCGGAACCGGAAACGTGGCGTTACCCACTGTCACTGTCCCATCCGTGGTTAGATTTTCGGAGTGCTCATGAAGTGGGAGTCGGTCACCTTCGTTCATTCCAAATAAGAGTACTCCAACAGCAAGGGTTCCAATTAGACCGATAATCTGAAATACATGAAAAGTTAGTATTTTGATTTTTTTATTCAATTAAATTAATTGTAAATTGTAACTATGTAAATGCCAAATTGATTCATTTCAAGAAGTGGTGGAGGACCGGATAATAGACGTGTTAATCTGCCGCAATATTTATTATGGATATTTACTTTTATCATTCGGCGTCATAGCTTACTGAATTCATATATTTTCATACTAATGCTCGATTTAGAATGAAAAGAATCGCACATAAAATTAAATGCCGTTTCCGAGCGATTTCTCATCGGTAAAAATTGCTCTCTACATAGAATCTTCGCTCTAGTCTAAAATCGCATTTCTGGTATCACACTCATACCACTAGGCACTGAATAATGTCCCTTGAATTAATACGCCCCTAGAATCCTTGAACTTCCTTACCGCATCCAAAAACACCGGCGAAAACAGCCGCAGTTCTCGGCTTCAAACAGCAGCAAGCTCGGAACTCCATTTTAATTTCTTAATTCACCAGTGGATTTGTATGAACTTTTTAAAATCTTATAGATGCTAAACTGGGGTTTTCCGATGAGCTGATATTCTGATGAAATGAGATCACTGTTATCCGTCGTGGTAGGCGTCTCTGAGCCACGCAACAGGTCGTGGGGTCGTGGAGGAGTCTAATAACAGTAAATAGAAGCTTCTTCTCTCCAAAATGACGGCAGGCAGTCCCAAAGAGCCTTGAGGATTTTTTCAAGCGTTTCTTTTTATTTTTCCTTGTACTGGTAAGGTAATAATGGTAAAATGGTAACTTGACTGCCTGTAATAATGCTCAAGGAAGGATGCTTTCGGGTAATAGAGATGCGTCCACTCCAATGAAGTTCCAAAGGCAGGCAGAAAGCCGACAAGCCGAAAATCCAAGCCAAGCTGGCTTGGCCTGAGGGATTCTCCTTGGGTTCAATTAACAGGTAGGGCGGACTGACGTGTTCCCTTGTGTGGGGGTGACTAGGCAAATGATATGACTCGTTTTTGTTACTAGGCAGGGGAGGTTACGGTTCTGGGATTCTAGCTTTCAGCTTCGTCTCGTCGTCTTCTTCAGAACGGAAAATGAAACATAAGGCAAAACCAAGCCAGCAGCAAACAGGCAGCAGGACAACTGAACAGAATTACCTAATATACAGTGCTAATGGAAATGAGAAGGCTTTCTAGTCAATTTGAGCTCGATTTATAAGAGCAGTGCGAATTGGTAATTGCATCTTCGGGGTATTTCGAGTATGAGACTGAATTATTTTTAAGGCGCTTTTTCAGCTTTTCAGGTTGGTCAATGCCGAAATTTTAATTGGGAAGATCTTGGACTGGATATATACCTACTTCACGGCGTTCAAAATTTTCGCATTTAATAGTTCTAATTTAAAACGCTGCCCAGGGAACAGGTCGCTACTGAAACAGGGATATCAAGGAATTAAATGGTGGTTAAATAGAGCTTAAATAGCTTCGGACCAAACAAACAAGTTCAAAATAATCTAGGTTCGGTTAGGTTTGACTGAAACGTATAAGGTCAGGTCATTCGTTACGGATTCCGTTAATCATCGCCTATTCCATTCCATGTACCTTGACCTTGAGATATATTTTCGCATTTAATGGTTATAACTCGAGACGCTGTTCAGGGAATAGGGTGCTTTACGAATAGCAATGTCAAGGAATTCATGGTGCATAAATACTGCTTAAATAGCTTCGGACCATACAAGCTCAAAATAATCTAGGTTCGGTTAGGTTTGACTGAAACGTATAAGGTCAGGTCATTCGTTACGGATTCCATTAATCATCCACGATTCCATTCCATGTACCTTGACCTTGAGATATACTGTCGTCTGGCTTCAACTAATTGAATTGTCAGACCCTATCTGGCCGCTGAACACGCCGATCCTATAAAAGTACCGAAGATAATCATTAACCCATACCCCGCATTGCCTGATACCGAATTGACCGTGAACCACTGGAAGCTCTCTCGTCACCCTGGTTCTCCCCTTGCCTGCGTTAGTTTCCAAGTATTGTTAGTTTGTATTTTGTGAAACTATGGCTTATGCATGTATTTATAAATTCTTTCGTGTCATTTTGGAAGCAGTGCTATGTAAGCTTCTTGTTTCTTCAATGTCCCTTTTCATGCCTCAGTTGACTATGCTC
>VNWX01000202.1:0-27541 GCA_009869905.1 Ceratophysella communis
ATCTCCAACTTTTTGGCAAGGTCTTCCCTATCCAGTCATTTATGAAATTCACTTACAGGAGCTTCTTGATTACAAAAACCCGCAAATAATCATTTGAACCCGGACTCTTCTCTGCCGACTGGAATCGGATCCGAGACTCGGACAAATGCGGGTTTGGTTTGCAGCCTTCAGACACGCTCTATCCCTCGAGTCTCACGGAAAACTACGTTCCAGGAATTCTTGGACATTTTTCATCCACGTAGCAGAGTGACAACTTTTGGTTCATGATCATGACTCGTAGCGTAATTAATCTGCAGAGGAGCCATATTACACCCAGCCAAGCCACTAGAACCCACATAGTTTCCAAACTAAAAACCAATGTAGAACACACAGGCTCACACACTGACTTGATTTCGCAGCTGGAAACTTTTGAAAGTTGAAGTATGTGTGTGAAGCAGCAGGGTTTGCCAAATGCATAACTTTGATGTAATTAAATCCAGAAGATGTGACGGGTGAGAGATATTAGCAGAAATAAATTCTTTGAGAGTTTCTGCTCCAGAGCATCGGTTGCGGCGCGTTGGCAAAATCAAATTGGAGTAGGCAGCGGTATACCAGAGTAGAGGGTGATGATTTTTATAGTGTTTGATTTTTAAAGCGGAAGCATAGTTCCACAAACGCTTGAGAATTATACTAATTAATTTATTTTTATTATGCTTTCAGCTGTTGATGCAGCCCAGCAGTTTGAAAAACAACCAGAATATAGCGAAGTGAATCCCGGACAAGAATCAAGACTAACCTGCAAAATATTTAATAAGAAAGGACAAATGTTCGTGGCAGAAAGACAATAAGGTACTTCATTTTTGTGATTTTCGTAATTAGCTAAGTTCTTTCGCTGTCTCGAGTTTTGCACTAAGCAAACTTGCAAGTGGAAATACTTCCACTTCTGGAAATAGTAACGGCATTTCTCTTTTGTTACGTGCCTTTCCAGCCCGTTGGAATTTACTTGGGGAAATACGAGTGGGCCGGAAACCCAGACGTGGGTGACTGTACCATTCGCGTTCTGAATGCCGCACTCGAGTACGACGACGGGGAGTGGGAATGTCAAGTGACAGCCTCGGACTTTGCTGCCCAGGATGCTCTGACGTCTCGGCCCGTCAAACTAGTCGTCCGTGGTAAGTACTCATTCTCTTGGCAAAGTGCTCTTCCTTCCCCTCCGACGAGTCACCCCAACTTTTCATATTTACAATAATAGACCCTCCATATTTACATACGGCAATCTTAATGATCCTTATCTATTAACCAGATCCAGAGTCTTATCAGATTGAAGGACTTCTCAGGATTCGGACTTATTTCCAGTCTCTTGCATTCATTATGTTTCCAAAATAAGATTAGTCTGCTAAGAAATGTAGCTTAGAATAGTTTTCTTAACCAAATGCACAACCACAGCGTTAAGGGGCCTTGTCATATTTAGAAATACTTGAGGCTCTTAAGATCATCTGTCGTCCTGAACCACAGGGTTTTGTCACATGTCACGAACTGTCAACTTTTTTGACTTTGAGATATTTGATCTGACTCCTCTTCTCAAGTCACTAATTCTAATAACCAAAATACTTTGTCATTCGTGTGCAACACACACGCTAACTATTTATTTCCCATGTGGGAAGTGAGGACAGATTTTAGAGCTCAGATCTGAACTGCATCCTTCAAAATTTGATTAGACACAGAAAATCAGGCTTATCCATTATATTCCTGTCACAATAACTGGGAATGAATGCAGGGAAACCCGCTTTCATGCCTTTCCTGACAAAGACAAATGGAGTTGGGCTGGTTTTGTATTTCTCGGAACAACACGAAGCACGACGCCAGAAAGTTAAATAATAACGATAAAGAGTTGAGTGACAGAATTAGGGCTATCTGATTATTCTACGCTTCATGGGCAAGCTAGTCTTTCATTTAGAATAAGGCAAGCATTTGAAACGATCTGCCGAGCTTCTCTATTTTCTATTAGTTCATTATTTCATTTGATGGGAATTGTGAGGCCAGACTTATCGAAACAACGCTTTGACAAAGTTAGAAGTTGGTATTGTGCTTTTCCACGTAAATACAAATATGCTTTGAAGAAGACGCACAAAAGGCTAGAAATTCCGAAACAACCAGCATCATTATTGATTACGCCTGGCTTACTCTGTGGCAAAGACAATTACAAAAGAGACCAAGCAATGCTGGCACTAATTTCGATTGAAACAAAAAGTTTTTCCCATACAACAAACAGGTTTAAAGAACAACAGCAGTAGTTACCGGATTCAATTTGATTTGGACATGGTGGTAGCGTTCTACGGCTTATAGTAATCAATACGGAGCAAAAGTAAAGTAAAGTATAAAAAATGCTTGTGCGTTGTGCGTCAACCCAAATATTTTGTCACCTGTCCGCATTCCCAGGCTACAGGAAACCAATTGTATATGGCCAGTAGCTCGGATGTTTTGAGGATACTCTGGTGCGAGCGAATGCGAATTTAAATGTGAACTCGAACTTTTCCCTGAAAAGTCGTGACTCCTTTCACCGCCTTCCCTTTCATTGTTCTGGGAACTTTTTTGAATTAACCTTAATCAATTCCTTGGAGCTAATTCGTAGTAGGTTAATTTCTCATGCTGCTCCAACTGCTTGCCAGGGAATATTTTAACTAGGTACCTAAATGTGGACCAAAATTCTAGAATCACAAAAATATGGAAATCTCCAAGCATTTTCTGCCATAGTGCTGCTGTACAGCCAGAGTCGTGATTCCGATCCAACCACAAGGATCAGTGGTGGTTTGAGGCTGCAAGGTATACAAATTTGCATACAAATTGGTGGTTAAAGCGGAACGAGGCTCACTCGCTCACACAGATGCTCCTTGCTCCAATTTTCAAAGTCTTTTTCCAAAAAAAGGCTGTCAATATTACTTTTGAAATTTATTATATAATTTGTGGATCCCGAGTGAAAGAGAGCATAATACAAGTTAGGAAGCCTATGCTGCTAAGCGGAATATCAACAAGGTCTCAAGTCTTGAAGCATATGTATGATAAACTGGAACAAAGGTCGATAAACTGCTTGAAGCGAACGGTGCTGAAAAGCGGCTCAGAAGCTCAAGATTTGGACGGTTTAATTCAGCTGTGTCTTGATTTACCTGTAATTTTTGGAGCACGGCAAGGCAGCTTAAGGCTGTAAATATTATCCAAAAACACGCGCATCATATTTCTCTACATATGTCCAGACCCCTTAAATTAGCCATCAAACTGTGTAGAACATCCATAAATAAACCTGGATAGCTCCCGCTTCCTCTATTTCTTCCAGCTCGAGCCACTTCTGGTTTGGAGCATAATAACCGCACTCTGATTGATTTATATCATCAAGATAAGGGATTTCCTTTCTTCGTCTTTATTTAGGAGGCTGCTGCTATGCTAGAACGAAGCGAAGAAGCTTTTAAGATTTTCTCACAAATGAACCAAACCACAGCAGAACCTTCCCGTACCTTTTTAATCAATCTGAGGAGCTCAGAGCTCAGTTTGGAGATGAAATTCAAGTCAGTCAGATCCTGAGGCAGAAAGAAACTCGGCCTAAGGGACCTGCCATAAACTTACGGAAAACTCTGCCATCCGTTTTTAATATAATTGTAATTGTGCCTTTTGGCGATAAAGTCATGGACTGTGTCAATATCAATACTGCCTGCTACGTTTAATAAATATTTTTAGACATATTTTGATATGATAGAAATCCTTCGATTTAGCTTGTGGGCCTAAGGCTTAGGAAATGGGTATTTCGTAAATGCGAAATTTGTTATGGTACATCGGGAAATAAATCGAAGGGATTTTACGAGCAAGAAGCGCGAATTTTCTGCGTTATATTTTAATAGCTCTCGAGGATGCTTGAGTCCATTTAAATTATGCATGATTTGAGTCAGAAATGATAAAATTATGCTCACTCGAAGTATTTCTATCCTGACAGATGAAGTGATGCATGTGATACTGATCTGATAGCCTGAATGATACGCGTCGGCAGAATCCCGTTCTACATCCAATCCCCATAACCCTGTGTGGGATGCAACTTGAGACATCAATAATAAAAGAGCAGTTGATTTTGGAAATTGGAGGTATGGGTCCATAAAGAAAGGCGGAGAGAGTCATAAATTCTTGTACGAGGAAGACAATAAATAGAAGCCTCATTCCAAGTCCAGCCGTCCTTCCTCTGAGGTTAAAGACGGACTGGTTTTAATTTGGAAAAACAGAGCTCAATGGACTTTCTTCGCTCGGCCTCCTTCCGTATGCCAAGCACGCCAAATTGTGGACGTACGTGCGAGTGGAAAGCCAGGAATCTCACACCGTCTCCACCCTCACTTCCTCCACTTTCACTACTGCAGGGCAGAGAGCTGCTTTCTCCTGAGACTTGGCCTAGCATTGTACTAGCTCCATCCATAGACAAACTGATACAAAGGCGTCTTGATTAAAATTGCATTATTCCTTACCGGCGAATGCACTCCGAGGCGGAACTGGAGACGCGGAAGAAAACAATGGACGCCATTTCCTGTATTTTCATTCATACCTGAGACCGCGGTCTATTCACTAAAATATGCAGAGCATTTTCAGGGCTATTTACCTGCATTTCATACCACGAAACGCACTTTTCAGAATTTTTATGCGTCAGTAGGATTTTCTTTATTCGGAATACAAATGCGGCCACTCTGAAAGATCTTGCGTCTATTCCAGTCTCTCTGGGCGAATTGTAAACCTACGCTCAGACCCAGACCCAGAAAATCCGCCTGATCCTGGTTCTAGAGACAATAAAAGTCAGTTTATGGTTTATAATCCGGAGTGAAGGAGGCAGTGAACTCACCGCAAGTCCGCTGCAGAGTTGAGAAATTGCTGCTATGTCCAAGAATTCCTGCAATTCCGCCTTGTGTCCATATTTGTCTGGGCTGGTTCTGGGTGTCTGTTTCTGAAGGAGTCCACTTATGATGAAGACAGGAAAGCTTGTCCATGTCACCCTGTCTCAACGCCACGTCATTAGTTATGATCCTGATAGCCAAGAGCTTTCTACTCCTTAAATGCGAGCTGCTAACTGCTAACGTCAAATGTCTTCCTCAACTTCCTAAATCTCGTGAGTAAAATCTCTTCTTCGGGCAGAAAAATCAATGCAGCACATGTGATGTAACAGACAAGCCACACACACCATGCTTGATACTACTACTTGATAAGTCCGCTCGTTAGGCGCATTCTTCTGCCCTTGTTTGCGAAAGGTGATTTCCCTAGAAAGATATGATCTAAACACTTCTGAATGAAATTTCTGTCTACACGCAGCACTCCAGAGCAGCATATCACATTTGAGTCGACTGGAGGAAATGAGCAAATGGGTTGCAGAGTTCATGTGGTTTCATCTCTTGGCCTCCATTATTATAAATGGCAGTAGGATAAAGTTGTACAGTACTCTGAGGTTGACTTTGGTTGATGAGGTGAGATTCATTCGTGTCAAATACCGAGTGCTTCTCTTCTCTAAAAGGCCAGAGATAATGAGACCCGGAGTGGAAGTACCTACAAAAAATATAGGAAATGTTCTTCTTGAAAATGAGATGTGTAATTTGACAGAAAATGGTTCTGTTCGTACGTAATGCTAAGCAAGAATCAAGACATCGTAATAAGAAGTGCATGGAAGTTCGTAAGCATAAAAATCAGAGCTGTCAGTAAGTTTCTTGAGCTCTGCTTCATCATAATCTCCGTGCCATAGCTCCAAGTTGTTGTTATGTAACGAAGTTGGTTCACCGGCTAATAAATAATTTACATGCCCCCTTGAGACCGTCTCTCATTTCGGCCTAATGCAGTCAGTCATGGCTCATTTTCAAAATCTAATTCTTCTCTCGTTGTTTTCTCATATTATTTCACGAAAATAGAATTATACCGATCCCAGAAGAAAGTTTTTCTATGAAGAAGGGCGAAGCCTGATGTAACAAATTATAATCATGCTCGGTGAGGCGAGGGCGAGACTGAGATGTAAATAATCTGTCGTCTGTCTTGTCTCCACTGAAAAGCCCTATATCGCAGTCTTATCCTTAGTAGCCTCATTACGTCTTCCACGAGATCATTTTTCTCATTTCCTGTTTTTTCTACATGCATAACTACCTGCCTTCCGCTGGATTGAGTCATTTACGGGCTTCACGACGCGTTGAAGCTTTCGTCTTCTTGAATCTTGACTTGACTACCGTGCTTTTCCACATCTGCGGTTTCCTGAGAGATGCTCTGGTTTGGTTTCAAACGAATAGACACGTATGTGGTGGCAATATTTCACTCTAGCGTATGCCCGTGCAGAGCAGAGGGATATCAAATTCTAATGAAAAAATCTGCATTTTAAAATTCAAGAACTAAATAGTCTAAAAGTAGTGGATGAAAATTCGTTGTATTTCTAGCTCAAGTGCTCTCAAAAGGATTGAGTGTTTGTATATTTACCCAAAACTTTTGTAGGTAGCTTTTTTTGCGGATTTGCTATTGAGCTCGCTTTGTTTTCCAAGCTCTTTCTTTCTGGATCCATGAACAAAGTAAATAAGATGATTGTGTAGAGAAGAAGCGGATGCGTTTTACAAAGTCCCTGGGAACCCATCCCTGTCGAACATTAATATTACCAAACCTATATTCGACTGCCCGGGAACAGGTTAAGCGGAAGGCTGGAGAGAGAAAGAGATTGCATGTCATATATATTTTGGCCGGAAATTGGAAAATACTTTGCATTTGCATTTTTCTATTCAAGTAAGCGAAGCATCACAAAACACGACCGACAACAACGTCGAAAAATCTAGGTTCAGTTCAGTTTGCCAAAGTAAGTAGGTATACCAGCCGAGGACAGGAACAGGACCAAAGAAAAGCGTTTTGTGGGTTGACAACACGTGCCTGACTTGGCTTCTTATTATACAGCCAAAAACCCGGCCTAGTTACCTTCTCCATGCTCTTCCAACTTCCAGAATTTGTATTGTCCAAGCATTTATTCCTGGCACATCCGTATTCTAAACTTCACTCTGAATAGAAGTCCCCAGTCAGCACGCAAATTGCGAGTGCCATTCTCCTTTTTGAAATTGGCATTTTGAGATCTGAGCTGTCGAACAGCATGTCTGGGTCTCTCTTTAAAAAACTTCCTAATTTCCATATTGCCGGTAGATATGATGAGCGATGAGCATAGGTTCAATAAATAAGCAATTATGTAAATAGGTAGACCATTGTTTCCATTGCGTCCTCCTCGCTTCATTACTTATGCATGTAAACACGTTTCCATAAACAATGAGGCTCTCGGAAATGCAGGCACAGGGCGTGGATCTGCAATGCTCTGGAACAGGAAATCCCGTGCAGCAGAGCAACTGCTCCAAGTCGTCATTCCAAATTCTATTTCGGGGTGATTGGAATGCGTTTGGAGACTTGGGCCCTGGCTCTGTTGTGGAGGAGTAATAGGACCATCTGATGAAATCTAGCTGTAGTTTAGAAGATGAAGATGCTTTCATTACGTCCTAAATCCCATTCCAGGCGACTCACAAGGGAATATGCAGAATGCGTACAGGATCGTCCTTCCTGTTTACGCATAAGGGTGCTGTGAAGCCAGAAGAGTGTGGATGGAAGTGTAGAACCCGGGTAGTTAGTTCCAGGGTGGGATAATGTAGTTGTTGATGTTGACTCGAGAGATTCGGGCTCGTCTTTCGTCTTGAGAACAGACGACACATAAATCCGTGATATAGGCCTCCTGCCTTCCTAATGGTCCGTTCCCGGGAAGAATGCCGGGAGAGAAAGCCAAGAAAAGGAGGGAAGAGCCTCAATGTTTCCTCCAAGGAAGGGCTAAATGTCGATATTTCCGCTTGTAAATGCATCCGGACATTTGCACAAATTCTTGAAGAGAACGCTAAATTAATGGCAGAGCAGATCCCTTTGATCAAATTTATGGCTCGTTAGGGTTATTTATGACCATGCTTCGGCTGTTCAGATATCTCCGATCCATGCCCTGTTTTTTACTTTTCCTAAGTCTCCCAACATGATCTTATTTATATTGAGACGAGGGAATGTCCTCAAACCTAAATGTTTACTTTTCTAATTTCTAATAGGAATTCTCGAGCCGCTTAGGCTTAAGCCCTTGTTACATAACGCCAACATTTGTATCACTAAACGGAAACGAACATAAGTCCTAATTCCGCATATGTAGAGTAACGTGCTATCTATCCCTTTCAAAAGATATCTACATCTGGTTTGCGTTACACGCCTTTCTGTCGGATTGCCTAGTCCTTCTAAAGAAACTATTTTAAGCAAATATCAACATTCTGCGAGCTGTTTGCCGCACTGGATAACTGAATTTGACGTAATTCGAGTGTAATTTAAAGTTGGTGGTGTGGTGCGGTGCCATTGATTTGCAGCACGTATTCAGTCGGATTCCTTTGAGGAACATGCATTTATTAAGCCTGTACCTGTCGCTGACTCAGCCAAATTGCTTTAAGAAACCACAGTAACCAGATCTTTAGCCGCAGAAGTAAACGCGGCTCCTTTCCTGGCCAAATTTTATTCACACGGCTTAGAAAACAGGTGTAACCTTGGTTTTTTAAACGTTCCTAATAAACATTTAGATTGATAGAAATATAACGCTAGTTTAAAGCTGAACATTTTACGTAATGAGGGATATCGGAATTAAATTATATTAAAGCGTATTAGCAAAACACCTTTATCTTTATCGCGTAACGAAAATGTCAACGCCTTGCATTCATTTTAGGTTAAACTAAAAGCATCACGTCGCCAAACCACGGTTCCATATTAGGTGAAAGTCTTTCCCACGTCGCATTTTAATGTTTCATGCACACTTGTCTTGTTTCGTCGGCGAAAACGTGTTGCAAGTTGTCACCTTTGCAGCTTGCTTCACATGTTCAGCTATTATCAGATTAGTCAGCACAAACTTTTCGGCTGATACAATCAAATAGGTTGGCATTACGATTTCTGGGCTGAGCAGAGTGAAAAATGAAGAGTCGAATGCGTGCCATTTGAGGGAAGTGCATAGAAACTGAGTAAGATGGAACTTTGGATTTTGGTACACTGACTTTGAGAAGTCGTCTGCTACTTTTATTATCATCAACTCAAAAGCTTTCTCTGCAACGACAACTTCCTGTCTATTTTGGGAAATACTAAAAGCTTTCCACAAACTTTATTACTGCATCTTGATATGTTGTGACAAGAATAAGAAGTAAATGAGCAGGAGTGCGCAAATTCTATTTTAAATGCACCAAATATACGTTGTACTTTTAGCATAGAATATTGCATCGATACAGATGCAATAGACCATTGCGGCCTTCTTAAAAAGCTCTGTTTAATTAAGTCATCATAAAACACACGCCCAGTTTTAATTTCAAACCAAAAACAGAAAATGCGTTTGGATATTGTTTAGAGTGCCTAACACGAGACTTCACTTTTACAGAGTGAAAAACGAGCCTTTTCGGTTTCAAGTATTATGGATTCGTTTGGGGGACTAACGCCCGATAAACCTGCTTCTACGTTTTTTCCAAATGGTCCTTAACTCATAATTTCCAAGGGAATGACGGTCACTGCTTCCTTTTATGCTGGAAGACGAGAGGGTTTCCAGTTCCGCACTCTTCTTGGCAAGAAATGGATGTTTATGCGTGGAGTGTGCGTAACTTCCAAAGCTCCTCGACATCTCTTATGCTGCTGCAGTTGAGACAAGAATGTGAATGATAAATGTTGGCAATAGCACTTTGCTAAAATTGTGAACTCACTTTAGTTTTTACACATACTAAAAAAGCTAGTCTCCATACTTCATTTCGGTTCTAAACAAGGCAGAGAGTCATATATCCAGTTCGTCTTTGCATACTTAAGCAGGGCTTTCTAGTTCGGGTAAAATGTCTCGCTGTATTTGAGAAGATTAAAAACATGTCGTCAAGATTTCAGGAATACCTTTTAAAGGATTATTTACGGCTTCGCCCATAAATTCTTAATAGGAGGCTTACGCGGCGCGGAGAGAGCGCCACAAAATTCATGATTTATTAGTTACAGTTGTTTCCACTGGACAGAATGGGTTGGTTCGGATAAAAGAGGCTAATGATAATGATGTTTCGTTCTGGTCTCACCTTTTTCAGTTCCGCCAAATGCTCCACAAGTGGAATTCAACGGAACCGTCGTTCCAATGGGCAAGAACCTCACGACACAGACGGGACAGCGAGCCTCGGTCAAGTGCACCAGTCGATATGGAAACCCGCCGCCATTACTCAAATGGTTTGTAGGTAAGAAAACGTCTTGGTCGCTATATCTATTACAGAGACTGTAAGCTGAAATTGGAAAAAGGCCGAAAGAGCTTTTCATTTTAATCCAACTCAATCCATTTCGACACGATGGGATGCGATGTAAGAGACACGGGAGCTCTACTTTCTCCAATTCTCTCCGTTTCTCGTCATTTGGCCCAATTCTATTCACTTTCCTCATGGCCTAATCCCTTTCTGCCCAAGATAAGTCAGTAAGTGAATGTTAGGAACGAGGGAAATGGAATAAACGAGCTTCTTTACTTCGAAAAATCTCAAGGGATCACAGACAGATACTCACGAGCACCTTTGCCGACGCAAACTTTACCAATAAATATTGCCGAATTTATTGGCTAAATCTATTTATCGTTGAAATTTCGGTCACTTATTCAGCGCGCAAATAGTGCTTTAATACCTGAGCAGTTTCCGGATTCCGCGAATAAATTCTACCTGTAGCATTTGACCCTGAATCCAAGAACATCGCCGGCATCTATTCTGAGCGCGTAATCCGTTGATGGCATTGATCCCCGATGACTTCATTTCATACTGCTTCGCCAATGCCAACTCGAATCTGATTCCTGCAATAATATTTCTAGAGGTTCATGATAACGCTAGAATATTAAATATTTTAGACAGTACGGAGAAAAGCAGCCAGAGATTCTTAATTAAATTTCGTTCAAGGAAGAATTTCCTCAATTAAAATTCATTAGAATGTCTTCTGCCGAGGTTGTGGGAGTTAAAAAGAAACCCCGCCCATCTTTATCCAGTATTTCATCTCTTGCAATACAAATCCCACATTTGGGCGGTTTTTATTTCTGAACTTCATTGAATCATTCATTATGCACAACCCCAGCTGCGTTTCACATAAAAAGTTGGAGCTTTTGAATGGTGAACGAGATTTTGATCAACCATTGTAATCTCATTACGACTCATTAACTAGAGCCAGACCATAAGCAGATACGCTTTGACGCTAATTCCCCTTTTCAACCCCTTCCTAATCCAATTGTATGGAGATATCTATAGAGAAATAAGGAAGTTACGGTAATAAGGCCATCAAAAGCCCGGATACCGACGCACTTTTTCAGTATCTTAAAATCCCGAAATAGCGCGTCTAGCGATTGCTGCAAGAGAAATTTCAAAAGGCTCTGAAATTCGAGATCGGTCCATTGCTTTGGATTTATTTCGGTTTTTTATTCATTTCGGGGCTCCGATACGATGGATTTTTTGAAAGGTTTTCATGTTTTATGAGTTCTTTCTTGGGTTCTTAGGTGACGAGGAAGTGGTTGGAGTAAATCAGACAAATAAGACGGAGGAAGACAACCATAAGAAATGGTCGGCCGTCTCCATTCTGGACTACACCTTCCATAAGGGACACAATGGGAAGGCTCTCAAATGTGTGGCTGTTCACGAGGCTTATCCCACAAAATCAAGGGATACTCAAGTCCTTCTTGATATTCAATGTAAGGAAACCCATTCATTATTCAATTACAGATTAATATCCGTCTGTTCATACTCATATTTTCAATGCGAGCTACCGGGTTTGAAACCCGAAACCCTGTACTTTATTTCCTCGAATAACGGTGAATAAGTATAAATACGGGTTTGCATGGATTTCAACAATATAAGTGCACAACCTATATTGATTTACAATTAAGATTCATTCAGGAATTAAAATCCTGCATAAGGATCCACATCAATATAAAGAGCATAACAGTAGTTCGAATTCCAGAGAGTAAAACATCCAAAAATTAGCACGACAAATCTTAATTTGAGAGTAAAGGTATCATATTTGTCCAGTAAATTTTAACAATACCTATACATGTCAAATCTGGTGTCCACGTACAGTCAACATGGCATTTCTGCCTGGAGCCTTTGTTCATACTGGATGCGGTTCAGTGGCCACATCACACACGGACGATACAAGGACTCTGCAAGCCAGACGACTTGAAAACTAATTTGACGATTATATCGACTGGGTTGTTCTTGACTGACTATGTTGCGTATTATTATGTTACATGTCACATCTTATCCAGCTCTCGGTCGTCTACGTGGCTTCAGAAACCCGTCCACGCTTGACGGTTCTAAAATCACAGACGACAGAAACAACGAACATTGACATTGAGCCAATTTATATTTTACAAACGGTCATGTCATAATAAGTGGACAGGTCCATGCCCTCAAATTTCCTCTGTTTTTCCATGGGAGCGGAACTAATTTGTATTCAGTTCAGATACATGCCTAATCGAATTTTATAGAATCACAAACAATTATACAAATCATTTAACAATGACCGTATCCGCTTGTCTGACCAACGAAGCTTATGTCCAGGTATAAAATATTCGGTAGGTGGGCTTTTGTAAACGACCGTTGGAGCTCCAGTTCATTACTTTCGCCAGCATATTGACCACTTGCATTTTCAAGATCATAAAGATTTAAGCAATAGCTATAGCACTGATCCGAGGGATAAGATCGAAAAGTCCTCATTAGCAATTAGCACACAATACTTTCTGCGATGACAGGATAATCATATACCACAAACATTATGTTGAAATCTGATGAGATCGTGTATCGCATCGAGAAATTTTACTTAAATTTCATCCCACGTAAATACACGAAGCAGTTACGCTCCGAGCGAGAATACAAAATTTTAATTGGAAGATATTGAAAAGTACTGATACACACATTTCTAAAGGAAGATGCATTGGCGAAAATTAGCATGCCAGAAGTCCATCGATTTCAGCAGCTTGATACATAAAACCTAGGTTTCGGTCGCAAGAAATAAATAACCAAGCATTTTTGTATTTATCTAACACACATTTAAATGCTAAAACCTTTGTAGGTGCACATAGAAAACAATATTTTTTAAACGTATTTTCAAATGGTTCAACTTTGTTTGTATGTAGCCATAAATCGTTAAATAATTATTGACTTGTCAGCGACTCAAAAGGCGTTGTTGTTCTCTCATACAAAGCTTGAGAAAAAGATTGGGGGCTGCAGCAAACCAGATACAGCAAAGCTATACAGAAAGCGGTGCAATTTTCAGTAATACGTATTTTATACTGGTAGTACCCCTTTTCCCAATAGAAGCTTAGATATTCCATGTCCGTTCGTTTTCATTGTTCATTTCCCTTTCCCTTGCTCTCAAACTTAGGCAAAAGCAAGCGTGGAGCTTTTCTTGGACATTGGACAGAAGAGACAGGCTTTACGTAAAAGTTTGAGCATTGACTTATACCAGATTTTCTTCCAATCTCAAAACTATTTCCAAGTTTGTTTACAAAGAAAATCTGAAATCTTACTTTGGCACGGAAGAACTTGACAAGCAACTTTGAGAACTAAGTGTTTTTGACACGTGTATTGACGGGAACCTCTTTTTGATTGCTTCAACTCCCACGTAACCCTAAGGCCACAAAACTCATAGTACTGGACNACAAGGAACTTTGAGAACTAAGTGTTTTTGACACGTGTATTGACGGGAACCTCTTTTTGATTGCTTCAACTCCCACGCAACCCTAAGGCCACAGAACTTATAGTACTGGACTCAACTCCTTTAGTTTTTCGTGTCTACTACTTACTGAAATACTGTTCGTGGCTTCGAACAAGAAGAATATTAGGATAATAAGATTACCTCCAGCGGAAATCATATTAGGAACTTTAAGTAGGTAACTTTAAAAACAATTTTAGAAGTCTTACAAAAAGCTGCTTTTAAATTATGGTGCGTATATTCCATTCCACTCACCGCCGCAAACTTTTTCCTAAGAATAGTTCTGCGTAGACGTAAGCTTTTATGTAATTCTGTGCTCACACACACTTTGCGTGTACTGATCAAAGGAAATGTGCAACTAAAGTATTTTCGGGAATAGTACCTATGTAATAGCAATAGGTATCTACTCAGACTTTCACTTCTTTTCCAATCTGCTAAAGTTAGTCCAGAGAGCAGTGCAGCACGCGAATCGTGAAAAAGCTACTTTCTTTCACTTCAATTCGGCCATACAGATGCAGTGTATTACAATTTACAGTTCATGAAAAGTTTTCGGATTCGATCCCATCAAATAGCGTAGATAATACATATGAACAAACTTTAAAATCAGGAAAAAGTGAAACGGAGTTAGAAAATTCTTAGAAATATTTTAGATTTCAGTGAAAGCGGCACGATGACAGCTCACATGACATTTTATGCAAAAGCAAAGTGTGATTGGTTTTTGCGGTTCAACACATTTTTATTACAAATACTTGTCGGGCATCCATGTAAAATGTGATAGCGATTGTCATAGCTATGATTTACACACGCACTTATTGTTCTCGTTAACCTAGATTCAAGATTATGCAAAGGAATACGCCGCAACGACGTAGACATTTTCATATTGCGTACAGGCATATGTATCCAATACCAGCACAAGCACTTCTTTAGAAAATATGATAATGTGAACTTGGAACAATAAGAGAAAATGAAAACGACCCTCTTATCCAAGAAACAGAACTAAAACTTGAATGTTCTTTCTCCAATTGTAAATTACTAGTAAAATAAAATAACACGTAGTCCCTGGTGGCTAATAATGTTCATTGTTCATAGTTCCCAAATCTCAAGCTCTACCGTTGTTCTAGCAGACCAAAAGTTTGAGCCATGGGCTAGAATGAAAATGAAAGTGTGTAGCACAGCGGAGTTTTGTACTAAATATCCTTTGTAGTCCAGCACTTACTTTCCGTAGTGAGCTGGAGTAATTCCAGGGCAGAGACCTGAGCTACATATGTTTGGCTATTGCTCTATTACATGCACCCAGTCTTAAATAGGCAGTTAGAGGCTTAGGCGTAAGTAATCATCTAGTCAAACTTTCCTCATAAATTAAGTCAGTAAGTGGAGTTTCAACCCGGTTTTTTCGAGCATGGGTCCATCCTTTTCCTTCTCCTAATCTCATCAACCTTTTCCTAACTAGGTTCAAATTCCAAGCACGTATGTTGGAGTCATAGCAAATATCAAGCTCTAACTCACGTTGGTGTACAACTTATTGGCAAATTCCAAATAGGTCAAGTATTTTCAAATTATCGTTTGAGAGTTAGACTCAAGAAATATAAGTCCTTTCTCCATGGCCTTCACTTCAGCTTAAAGTTTACAAAAAAGCGTTGAATTTGTGTCGTCAAATGCGGCTAAGGAAACCCGATTTAGAATTTACATAATCAAATCTCAATTAGCGTAATTTTACATTATATACCATGCAGATTAGAACGAATTTCAGAGTAATCAATCAGTAATGCTGTGTGTCCCTGGCAGTGGCTGGGCGGAAGAAATGTTGAGTGTGTGCTTAGGTTGAGGGCAGGATGCGGAATGATGATGATGATTTGGAGAGAAGGGAAGGCAGAAATTAGGAAGCCTCACTCTGTGAGCCCATGCATTTCCGTCTTCTTGATGGGCACAGGGAAATGGACTCCGTTGCTAGAGAAAGTAGGAGAAGCACTTGACGTAAATAAGACCCTCTCAAATCAGTTCCCTTCTCTCCCGAGAAAACACGGCCAGTCTCAGCCATAGCCATATATCTCTCCGCATATTACGGGAAAACTAATTGGAGACCAGGGTTGAAGAAGCTGCTGGTATATTACTTCAAGTTTTCGTTTAAACGAGCCTATTCTCAAGCATATTTTTGAAGGAAAGAGAATTCTATTGTGCATTCAGATTCTTAAGATATTTCCTATTTCGCTCCCAAGACCTTTCGATTCAGATCATTTATTCGAAGTTATTGATTGTTGTCAACCCTGAATAGACGTCTACCTATAGAAGTAATATTCATGAACAGTTCCATCCAATGCCTCAGATACAGAGAAATTTCAATTAGAACCCGAATCTCTCGTAATTCAATTACGTGCCATGCCACAAGTAGAGTGAACTAATTCCAGTTTTGTTTTGTTTCTCTAGATGCTCCACAGGTGAAACTTCTCGGAGCTCCAGACACGGATTTGGAAGAGAACAAGAACACGGTGACGCTTCGATGTATTGCTGATGCCAATCCACCAGCCCAAGTCAATTGGAGACGTCTGGGTGGTTCCCAGACTTACAGTTTCCAGGTATGTCTTAGCGTCTGACACAAGGGTATCAGGAATCACTTCAGACTACATCTTTTCTTAACTTGAGTATTCTTTGTCGATTGCTAGGAAACGGTTGAATTTCGGCCATTGGTACGAAAGCATGCGGGAACTTACGTCTGTGAAGCCAAGAACTTCTTGGGCAGTGCTCAAACCAGTGGTGTTGTCATTGATGTGAAATGTAAGTACTTCCTTTATTCCTCGTATTACTCGAGTAGATCATGGCGCACGATGGTATGGTAAACATGTTAAAAAGACGCTGCGACTACTTTACAACAACGGAGGCTTTCTTGCATATGTAAGGCAGACGGCGGACGATGTAAGTGGCTCCGCAGGTTGCCTTGTAATAAAATAATATATGGAGAAAAGTAGGACGTGGTGAAGGTAAATCTTAGAATTTTTGTCAACATATTCCCCATACGGCAGGAACTTTCCCTCCACTCTCAGAGCAAGAGACAGGACTGAAGAAAGTAGGGTTTAGATGGGATTTAGCGGAAAGAAAGGCATCCATGATATCAGAGACGACTCCATGTAAAATGCGTTCCCATTCTTCTGTAGACCAACTCCAAGCATGCTTTTCTTGCAAAAATGTTTTTCAAAATATTATTATCGTATCAGTAATGCCTTAATACTATTTGCGACTCCAACTTCAAAATGCGAAAGAAGCAGGGCAAACGACGCAATGCTCGAGAGGGGTTGAAAAGTGCACTTCCGTTTATGTGAAAGCCTCGAAATTCATCTTGTTTATGTAGTCATGCACTCCATTGCGTTTCAAGTAACGACGCCCACATGAATTATAAATTAGATTTAAAATTTTAGCGTCAGTGTTAGTTCAAAGGAGGTCTATGTTCTAGCTCTACTTAAGTTTAAAATTCTAAGCATGGAACCAGTACTGGAGTATTGCATTTACGCTTGAGAAATGAAGCGTGAGCAAACAAAGGCTGGGGTTACAATGTCAGGAATTTGGAAGTCAAAGAGGTCCGTCCTCAAGTCTGGACGGCGAGAAGTGGAAGAAAAGTATTCATTCTCCTTTGTTGAGGTGTCAAATGAGTTAACGCCATGTCAGACTCCAAAGAAAGTGTAATTCTACACCAGTGAATAACGCTTTCCTTCCATTTCTTCATAATGTATTTTAGGGTTAGCTTGACTTCCCAAGAGCGCAATACAAGCTAGGGCCATGCATGCAGCCGAATGCTAAGCCATGTATCCAGTTAGCAAAGCTCCTTCGCTAGGCAACCATGTCTCTATGGAAGCCTAGTTTCCAATATCACCTTTGAGCTGAACCATTATATGAGGTCGACTTGTGGCAAGTCTAACCTCACATAGACGTCTCTCTTAGTCCTGCATTTCAAAAGAGATTCAAGGAATAATTAAGGAATGAATATAAGATAAGCTTTCCCAGTAGGTAACCAATATGAACGGCATCGCCGCAGTAATACACGAATCTCGGCACACGGATCTGTAACAAAAGTACGCATAAATACTCACAGGCAGGATGCTCAACTCATATTTTGCATATTTGAAATTTAGATCCGCCCAAAATCACTGGAGTACGACCCGACGGGAAAGTGACAGCAAGTCTGTACAACCGTACAGTTCTCCAATGTCAAGCCGACGGTAACCCAGCCCCGACATATCAATGGCTTCAAAAAATGACAACTTCCGAGGAAACGGTGTATGTCCGGGGTTCCGACCCCATGCTCGTCATCCACAACGTCACCTATGACTACCAGGGCAAGTACATCTGCAAAGCCACAAATGTGATTTCCGGAACAGAAAGAACGATTCAGAGCAACCCCATCGACCTCAGTGTATACGGTAAGAAGCACGATTATTAATTCAACAGGGATTAAATTACTAGGGTGTACAAAGCATGATCTGTGACTCAAAGGACAAATAGTTTAAAACTGCATGTACCCATTTTGGTAGTGTCAGGCACGGGGCTTGATTGAAATTCTGAAATTGGGTTCAGCATGTTCTGTTCCCACCAAGCCTTATATTGAATGTCAAGCTGGAGCTGGTCGGAGTCAATGGGTGATTCGGGAGTCCTGAGTCATAATGGGGTTCATAAATTCACACTTCAGGTGGTGTGGGGTCTGGGGGTTATTGCAGGATTGCTCCACTTCCTCTCGCCATTGTACACGCCTGTTTCTCATTTCATTCTTCATGGAGAAAGTCACAGAGGCTACACTTTCTCTGCCCGAGCTGCCTCGTCGCTAGCTAGAGTGCGGAGAAATGGGGCTCTTTTGTCCTTCCGATATAAAGCTGAATGCACTTCCAGGAGCCTCACAAAGTATTTTGTATTGAAGGAAGTGAAGTAAATGTTGTGGAAAAAAGAAGTGAATTTTGAGGGCAAACGACATGGAGGAAAGGGGTTGATGCTTTTTCGTACAGTGGAGAGTGGTGACCTGGCCAGTTTCTAAGGGGTTATTGAGCAGGCAAAATGTCGTTTATTTAGAACTTGGCGAATATTGAGCATGCTTGAACTGTTTAGTTTTACGTGTATGCTACCTGCTAAAAACTGTAGAAAACCTGACGTGAGAATAGATTTCAAGACAGGGAACTGGAATATACCAGTTCCCTGATTTCAAGATACCGTTTGACATAACCAAAAGTCGAAACTCCACAAAACTTTACCCATGACACGCCCCTGTGCCAACCGATTCGACTTTCACTCGCCCCTTTTATGGACAGAGTGGTTTGCGAAGATGGTCAAAGTGACATCACATCAAAAGCAGTCATTCGTAACTGAGAATAATATACCGCACTATGATAGGTCATAGGAAGACACCAAAATACACTGTTTTTCTCGATCTGGGGAAAGTACTAGGATATTCTGAAAAGGAAAAGTCATGGTGTCACCGTTACTGGAATTAGTCTATTTTCCAAAGCGGTGGTCCTGTGGGGTCATCAAAAACTAAGCTTCCAAGCGTCCATCTTTATTGTCTGTGTCGCTATGATGATTCTTGTCTTCATTCTCTTCTTATTACCAGCTCTTCTTTCTATAAAAATTGACAAGCTGTTTCATACACAATAGTTCAAAGAATAACCATAAAAGTTTATATTATTGCTTCAGGCTTCGATGTTTTCTTTTTCAAATCTAGGGTATATTTTTGATTTGGTAAAAGTCGTATTGAGTTAGAGTTCGTGCGCAAAACTATAAATTTTAATTTAAAGAAAAAACTTGGACTGGAGTATTCAGTCGTTAACGTTCAAAAGCGTGAAATAAAATATCTACCAAGAATCAGCTGGAGGCCAGAAAATCATACTATACTCTGTTCATGAAATGCATAATATACTGGAATTTTAATGATTCCTAACATCATGAACTGAAGAACACCAGCCGTCATTACCCCAAAGTTCTGACTTTATTACCAAAATAATGGAATTATATTCTATCGTGCGTTGGTGCGTTACTTCTGGATAATTCAGATAATAAAAACAAATTAACCCTGCCAAGCAATAAATCTTTGCATATGCTCCAAGGTAATGTTTATATCACAGTTGGATGTTAATATTGGTGTGTAGGTCCCTTGGACTCAATCGGAAAATTTTATTCTTTTTCGTGTACATTGGCTACATGTGTTACAATTCTCATAAAACAATGATTTTAATGGGTAAGATTTCTGTGTACACGAGCTTCGAATTTGCTGTTGATTTCTGAATTTAGTGGTTGTATTATTATGGGCTATAATGCCTGAGTTCTATTACGAAATGCCAATTCCATTATACGTTTAAGAATTCGAGTTGATTTGATAGGAAACGAAATCCGCAGTTCAGCGTGCCAAAGAGAAGTCAGAGTATTCCTTGATGTCTGTAGTTCTTTCGCCTTGTCTAGTGCTTTCACTTTTTATTGGAAACAAGGCAATGCAATCATGAATCGATTCTTTAGATTGCTTTCCAAAGCTTCTTTTATATTCTCCATTTCCAAAAGAGAAAGCCAGAAACTCAAACAAACGAATGGGATTTACACAGTTCTACAATAGCTTTGTTGAGGTTTTTGTGTTTCTGATACTATTCCAATAAGATAGAGCCCTGTTTATACAAAAACAATAATATATTCAACTTTGTGGAGCATGATGGGGCTTATTTAACTAAAGTTTTCTTGTTTTCTCCCAACGAGGCTTTCCGTGCAGAGCATTAAAGGCTTCCGGGAAGGAACTCAGAACTAATGAGAACAATTTCAAATGGGCTCGAAGCGACATAGATCTGGAAAAACAGATTCCAGACCCTTAAGAGGGCTTGGCTTAAAATTAAATTTCCGGTTAACGTGTACTTGACAGACAGATATTATTTTGGGGTAATACTGGAGTGTCTGGCTAGGAAGCCTAAATGTACTTCAGGCTTTGCGTCAGCCGTCAGTTCTCATTAGACGCGGAAAAACTACAACATTAGCCATATTAGCAAGGAAAGCCGAGAAAAATGAACCCACTTCTTTCACTTGCCGTCTCCACTTTCGCTCACTCAAGACGAGCATATGGACCATTGAGATCCACTTTCCTAGGACCATGTCACACCTAATTATAAGCCTGAGATGTCGGAGCTGGTTTGTGTTGAGTACTTAGGTTTCTCCAAACTTGAGTCTTTGAGAGCGGCGGCATTATGTTATCAGTATGGTTTCTATTTAATTACGCCGACAATTGGGATTTTAAAAATTTAATTCGAATTAAGACTGACCGACTGATGCAGCATCGTATCTATACTAGACGCTCAACGAACTACAGAATTATCTGACCGCATAATGAAATTACCATTACTAAATTACCACGTACTAAATTGCTACTTTTTAAAAACGTAAAAAATCTAAAATTTGAACAAGTTTTTTATGTTTTTTGTTTTGCAGGAGCTCCTCAAATTCTTCGCCACTCAGTAGAACGAGAAGTAGCCGTAGAGAAGGGCGGTCAAGCTGCCCTGAGCGTCGTCTTCTGTTCCAACCCAGCACCTTCGAAAGCTACTTGGGAATGGGGCTCACTTGAACTGGAAGCTGGCTACCCAATGGGGCGATTTAAGGCTGAGAAAATAGAAAAAGTAGGTGTCCATAAACATTTTTATAGTGTACACTACTAAAACTTCGGTTCAGAAATTGGTTTTATCTCAATTGGAGAGGGGGAATGAAAACTAGCTTCCAAAACACTTCTCGAGAATATCAATTATGCCGGGCGGCGAATGTGAGCAGAAGTATTGTTCTACAATGGAAATCATAGTGTTAATGCCTAGGGACGCCTTTTATTGACAAATTACAGAGATTTATAGTGATTCTGATCCAATTAAGACACGCTGCAGAGCTCTTGACTCCAACACACCAAAATATTTTCCTCATGACATTTCCCCGACCCTCTGTCTCAATTATTCCCTCCAACATGGTCATTCCGCCAGAACCGTGCCCTGTCCACTGCCTAGATTTGCTTTCTTGGCTTCCCGAGCGGTCATTAATGTCAGAGAAAATAATTTGTATGGAGGGGGAAGAAATATAGTGCGGGATTTATTTCACCAGACTTTCACTTTCCTCTGCGTTCTTATAATGACTCTCTAACTTTCTCCTTGGTCGTAGACGAGTCGAGATGATTGTTACGAGGCCAAGTTCCGCGTGACGGATGCAGACAACTCCGACTCGAGACACTACTACTTGAACGTGGAGAATGATCGTGGGCTGGACCGATACTCGGTCAACCTCCATGTCAGAGGTGAGTTGAAATACAAAATATAGCTTTTCACAAGAATTGAGTTGGAAAGCGGAGAGCCGCACTAGCAAAAACTGTTGCAGGATTTGATTTTGTCTTTGCAGACCCTGTCTCGATGGCCACTGTCATTATCGTCATCATCGGATGCTTAGTTTTACTAGTCATTGTCGTACTAATTATCCTATACGCCTTCAAAGCAGAAAAGTGGTGCTTTTCTCGTAAGTTCTATCTCTTCTCACTTTTCTATACATTTTGTTAACACTAACATTTCAAATTTCAAAACTAATATTTCCATTTCATTCGCTTTAACATGCATTAATCATGGCTTGCAATTTCAAAAGCAATAGGTTATAACTATTAGTTATAAGTATGTCGGAATAAGGCTTCTGCTTCGCACAAGATTAATTTGAATGCTGGACAGTTAAGCACAAACATAATTTGAGTTTTTGTTTACGCAAAATAACGAATTTTTTACAGCGGTAGTGCATTGTAACGCACTGAATTTTCAGTCTGAATTATTGCTGCTTATTTTTTTTTTTGCCTAGCGCAACATAACGTAAAACCATGTGCTCAATTATATTATGGATGACACTGGTCAGAGAAGTAGTAAAAACTTGACCCTAGCGCAGTTTTACGACAAAATTTGATTACATTTGTATAGATACAATGCAGTAGAATTTAGAACGAGCTTTAAAAGTTTTATTGACTGAAGATGAGCTCATTGCTTGCTGCACTATTTAAACAAATAAATTTTTGTAGCTTTGAGAATGCCGTGCGTTGGTTAGGTCAACTCTGTATGCATCGAGTGGACATGTTATTCAAGAAGACCCGATTTTGTGATACCTTCGGACCCGTTTATTTTCGAATTGACCCGTTTGTGACAATGTCTTGGATATGCATCAAAGTTTAAATAATTGCTTCTATACGACTTGCATGGTAAATGTGGTGGTGGCGGTTCGTATCGACAAAGTTGTAATTCCTTTTACAGTCCTTCAACTTCAATATAGCTTCGAGTTGACAATTTTATGATTAGTAGGCGGTCGTAAACTACAAGTTATGGGATGATGCCCAGATCTGAGAATGCACTTGCTGTTAAGTGAATCCTGGTTAAATAAAAACGGAATAGCATGGTTGGCGGAGCGTTGTAGTATGTGGGCTGTTAAAATGTCGGGAAACGGTGGTTGGTTTGGTGGTGGCAGTCTCCGG
This sequence comes from Ceratophysella communis, assembly GCA_009869905.1. Taxonomy (NCBI): domain Eukaryota; kingdom Metazoa; phylum Arthropoda; class Collembola; order Poduromorpha; family Hypogastruridae; genus Ceratophysella; species Ceratophysella communis. The sequence goes on from VNWX01000202.1 coordinate 23,228, forward strand.
TTTGAATATGTCAATGTCAAAAGTAGAAACCTAGTAAATATGTATAGTTTTTTGAAAACCCCGAAGTCAACTGTCAGATTTAGATTCTGTTTCCGAAATGTGACTGTGTCTCTGTCACTGACACTTATTATGAGTCTCTTTGTATGATCCGGTTTGTATGCATGCCTGAGCTCTATATTTTCTACTTAAGGATTTAGCATGTTTCTATTGCACCGTGTCCTAATTTTGTGATTAATGCAAAATTTGAATCCTATTACACACAAACAAAGTAGTCAAAATTGTCTAACAGTTACGTGTCAGATCTGAATTGACCGAGTCTGACGATTATTGTGGAAATCCGTGCACTAATTCCGTCAAAAATGTGATTTCCTATATTTGCTCAATTTCGCACTTAAAATTATATTTTGTTTCCTAAATTCTTTGAATGAAACGGGATTCTATTCTCGTTTTACAAAGAAAGTCAGATTAAATTCCTTATTTACTTTAGCTCACTTATACCTTTCTTCAAATTTGCTGCCTGAAATGCAATTTTCCGCTGGGCTCAAGGGACTTTGCCAGCCTAAACAGCTTTTTCTTTGTACTTACGCACTCACTCTTTCTCAGTCCACTAACTTTAATTCCTTATTTGCACACTTTAAGCCGTTTGTTAAATGTTCACTAACCCAACTGACATCAATCACTTATGAGTTTTGTGTTTTTTTGTTTGGATTTGCTAATATTTACAGAACGAGGAGATTTCAAGCCCACGGACTTAGAAAGGTAAGAAATTCAATTTGCAGTGTTATACAATAGCAAAATACGGTACCTTTCGCTTAAAATTTTTGTAATTTTTTGTAAACGTATTACGATGCCGAATTGGATTGCGTTTTACGTTAAAATCTGTTTACATATTCTTTCTTTCGTTTCCGTGAGAAAAGCAAACGTAAGCTCATTTAAGTATAGCAGAACGTCTTTCACGAATACAAGGCATAATTTGCATAAAAACGTCATGCGCTCTACTTTTGGTTAAATACACTTGGAACTCTTTCTGTTTTATGTATATCTGTAACTCTTCTTATGCCATATTTCAATAAAATTGCTAATCGATGTAAAAACTGAAATTCAATGAGTTTTTCTGCTTATTATAGCGAAAAGAGTGACATGGACGGGAGTGTGCGGGACGGGCATCACCACAACAATGGTAAGACGGGGTTTGCAACAATTCCGCAATCAGAGCTCCAGTTCGGTCACCACCACTCCAGTGGGACCCGGAAGTCTCGCCCACCTGAGTCCATTCTCCCACCGGACTTCCACATCATGAAGGTATTGGAACAACATCAAAAGCGAAACGAGACTCGCTCCCCGAATCTGAATCTCTATCAAACCCGGGCTCTTCCGCACTTTGGCTGGGCTTACGGGGGTGCAAACTCAAATCACAATAATAGCTCTCGACGGTGATGGGGCTCTAGTACTTATTTAATGGCCTAAGCTACTTGCAACAATTAAATCGTTTATAAGAACTACTCTTCAGCTTTTCTAAGCTATCTACAGTAAATATCAATTTCGAGCTTATTTTATTCGATGCTCAAAATTAATTGTACATACTAAAAACCAGGAGACCAATTACTGGTTTGTGATGATTTAAGAAAGTATTAAAATTATTAGATACGTAGTCATTGTAAATACGGATTCAGAGCTTCTTGTACTTACTAATATAGCGAATTAAATTATGAGTAGACTAGGTAAACCATGAATGATTGAGGCGTGTGTTTGTCTTCTGACTCGTATGATTCTCTGTCATTTGTCAAGGTTTCACGACTTTCACCACCATTGCCACTGCCACCCAATCACTACTACAGTCGTAACCCGCCTATCATTGTCTAGGCTCCTATCTCAACACAAACAATCTTTATATCAGTCTTAGACAAACATTTGAACAAACAGTAGAACCATCACTTTCTCCAAACTTAAGGCTTTCTCTCTACTTTCACCGGACGCCTCTCTTCTCATAGGTATAGTCAAAGTTACAAAGGAGACTCTTCTCTTATGCGTTTCTCAGTGTTATATGTTATGGATTATTCATGGCTGGGTGTATTCAATATTATTGTATACATTTTTACAAATTATAAGCTATCTACGTGTTATTTGAAGGTGGTTTATTATAGGAAACCAGAATTCTAGCTTGAGCCGCATGTCACTGTGTATCCTTTTTCTTTGGTTTTAACAGAAACCATGAGTTCAACAGATATCTACTATATTCATTAGCATGGAATGATCACAATAATTGCTAACTCTATCGCTTCAATGTATGCTGAAACTGCTTGGGTTAACTTCTTCGCTTGTGATTTCTTGGTGAATTTACTTGCCTATCGTATGATTTCTATCGTGTAACATTTTAGATGTCAGTCTTTTTAGTCAGTTTTAGTCTTTATTTTATTAATACAGAAATTTAATCGATCGTCTTTTTTAAATGCAGCAACAGCGAAACGAACGTAGCTTCCGTGATCGCGCCTATCCCTCCCCAGTACCAGAACAACAGCCACAACCAGCGCCCAAAAAAGGAATTAATTACGCCGATCTTCAACTCCCCAAAACTAGTAATAATGGTTCCATGAAGAAGAGCAGAAACCAGCAGTACCATCAGCAACTCCAGCAACAAGTACAGAATATCAAGCAGCAACAACTTCAACAGCAGCAGCAACTTCAGCAGCAACAGCAAGCCCATCATCCACAACACCACTCAAGCACCGTGATTCCTCAACGGCGTATTGATTACGCCGAACTTCAGTTCAAGCCTAAAGTAAATGAGCAAGCCGAAGTGTAGCTCTCCTAAATAGTGTACTTTAATAATTTAGCCTTTCAAATTGAAACTACTATTACTCGATCCCATTGTATATTTAAACGAGACGTTAATTGTATAGATCTACCAGATCTCAGTAAGCGTTGTAAGGTATCGTTGGCGCACACGCGGAAGTGCGTTTAGGCGCAAATTTAGCTTTCCCCAGTTAGGTTACACGACAGGGCAGTATTAAAGAGAAAACTTTAGATAATGCCGCATAATTTTATTTATTTGAGGAAAAGCCGTGAACAAATTCTACTACTTAATTATAGAGCAAGCTGACAGTGTTTAAGATCAGAAAAGTTGCTCGTACCAAGCCTGATGATATAATTTCTTGTAAGCAGTAGTGAAAGTCTGCGTTGGTTAACCAACCAAGGAATGCGGAATGCTCTAACTCGGTGTACACAATTATACAGAATTAATTTCAATTACATGTGAACCTCGTAGATAACCTAACTAGCCTTTATAAAAATATTAATTTTATATTTTAAATTTGTTCCTAGTATATGTTCTTAAATAGTTATTTATAATAGGCTATGTATTGAAGCGCGTCGAGTCGAAGAATAACCCGGTTTCAATTTAAATACGTTTTGATTTTTGTAAATACTTGGTACATTTTCTAGGTTACACTTTTGTAAATTGACAGAAGAACACGCAAAAGCGTGAATCAAGAAAGTGCGAAAATAGCTGTAAATAAGACTAATTGTAAGTAAATATGTAGATTTATATTAAAATATAAAATTAATTGTGGATTGAATGAAAAACTCTTCTAACTCATCTTCAGCATCTTCGCTTTGTGATACGACCCTTGGAATATACTACTACTGAAACTGAATGTATTCAAATTATCATGTAACGTATATTTGCTTCACTAATTCACTGTACCAGTAGATTTCTTCGATTAATCAGAAAATGGAACCCTACATTTACTATCATTGTACAAATATTTTCCGTCATTATTATTTTTTATCATTGCAACTACTCTAACCTTTAAAATAGCTTTATTGTGTTCTCTCTGGAATTTCGATCGAATGATCCAGGTATCGACTTGCTAATAACGTTAGCAATTGGATGGAAATGGTGTCAGTTAACCAAATCAATGGTGAATGTTCAATAGCGGCGTTTATTTTTAAGTTTAACTAACTGAATATTTTTAGTGAATTATTTTTTAATTTTCAAAGCCAAACAAAAATCCAATGCAGACCACGTAGTAACTTCTAGATCGTGAAGCGTAATTTACCGTATTCTTAAAGAAATATATTTAGTTGCGCCAGTGTGCTGTGCCCTATTGTGTGTAAGAATTTCTCCTTGTAAAAATGAGTGTGAGTTATATGCATAAATAAAATAGGAATCAAATACATTGTCTAAAATAAATATCAATAAAAAATAGAATACGTATATTTAAAGCAGAACTAATTAGGATTAAGAAAACTAGGCATTATAATAATTTACGAATATGAACGTTTGTAATATGTGGCACATAACTAATATTCCGA
>VNWX01000203.1:0-27529 GCA_009869905.1 Ceratophysella communis
CAAGAAAGCCTTCCCTTCGAAGGGAAGGCTGAAGGGAAGGCTAGCTTACACTGCGAAGGCCCTTCTAGCCTTCAGCACTCAGCACTCGCCGTCAGGAGTGCGAGTGCGACGGCGAGTGCAGCGAGTTTGCCCATCTATGCTTGACAATACATAGGGCGCCTCAACATTGTATTTTGGTATTGGCCTCAGCAGCAGCATCAAGCACGAGTGGGCCTCATCAGCCAATTATATTATGTTGGGTACAAACATCGCGCTGTTCGAGATGTTAATATTTTCAGAAGAGTGCATACCGTATTTTCTGAAGTCTCAAATTGAAGCTAAGCATAAAAATATATATGACGAGTTGTATTCGGTGTTTGTAACAGAGCCGGCCCATGCAGCGGGATTTCTTTGTTAGCCAAAAGGTACATTTTTGGCTGTCAAATGCACCTTCACCGTCTCATAGTTGACATAATAGCTCGGCTGACTTGTGGTAGAGAATTTATTATCAATTCTTAGCTTTTCTGGTGAGTGTTACGTGCTTTTTGTCCTGCGTGTGAACTCTGACCTCGTATCGTGGCACACGTCATCTTGATCTCAGCGCTTACTCTGCACGACAAGCGTTTGGCTTTGTTCTCGGGCTGAACACAGTTCGCTTCAAGTCTCTTTGTGTACTGGAACAGTGACCTCCCTGTGCCCTGCTCCTAACCCTTACATATCGGTAGTCAATACGTGAAAGTAAACAAGAACTTGTCGGTGAGAATATTTATTTTTGTATTTTATATTTTGTGGATGCTGATACTACTAGTTTGGTTGGTAGTTAATTAACCTCTGACCTCATAGTTAGTTCACAATTATCTATGGTTGATCATTCATCATGTCTCCCCAAATTCTGAGCGTTTGCATTAGTCCAAATACGGCTACCTACTGGTGTATAGTACGTGATCCCGTGGTCGCATATTTTTGTTGTTTGTTAATCTCTAAACCTACAGCAATATCAATGATGTAAGGTTAGGTGTTAAAAAGCATGTGATCATTCATGGGATCACCAGGAACCTAAATCCGCAGTAGGCGCTAATTGGACTTAAGATTAGAAACATACAAAATGCACGGAAGCGTGGAATAAAACAAGGAATCATTTTCATTTGTCATTGGATTAGTCCGTGATTCGTGATAAATTTAGGTCGTATAGTAGTACGTAGAGCGGGAGTATAAATGCTTGCCTGGACACGGAGGTAGACACTATACAGTAACTTTACAAGCATTTCTTGTCCGGTGATCTGTTTGCAGGTTAAGTCAACCTACTCTAAAATTTGCGTAGAAGTGATTCCACATTCCACATTGATGAATAGTTCTTAAATAGGTTATTGCTTTCCATTCCAGGAAATGCTAGCACGAATAAGTAAACATGGAAAGTACGGGAGTTTTGTCAAAGTGCATTTGACTCGGATATAAATTAAGTACACTATTGAACTACATAAAACACGACTCTAGTCGAGCCGACAGTTATAATTGGATTGTGATTTGTGATGTTGAAAAAAATTAAAAAGCCCGTCCCAGTCCTGTGTGATTGTGATTAAAGAAACCAAGACTAGGGCAGAATTAATTTCTTGTTCTTTACAACATTGTTCAGCTTATTTCAAGGAGTAGTGAGCCATATGCATCTCCATGCCCTGCTCTTGTGTAAATTGCTTGGGGGGAGCTCTCCGTTTCTGCTCTATCATCTAGTGGAAATGAGCCTCTCGTAAAACCCGTGTCTCTTTTCCTTTCCCCGAATGATCCTCTTATCAATTTTATCTCACCGTGTGACATTAAAAGTTAGTTGCCTATTAGCTTCAATTTGCATATATTTGCATCGCCAACTTCTTCAAAGAACAACCTTTCTCCAGACGCTATCACTATTTTGGATTTCGGAGAAAGGCCACGGAATTTCAACTTTGTCTGCATTGCTCGCTTTCACTACTGCTTCTAGTGTTAAGGCCGTGTTGACGAGAGGGAAGAAAGCAGAGATTAAAGAAAACTGCAATTACGTAGGTCGAGTGTCGAATTGTAATTTGTAATGTTATCCTTTCGACCGTGCAAAGTGCTGCCAATGCTACGTACTAGCAGCTCAGACAGAATCACGCTCTTTCTGCTTTAAAAGGATTTTTTTCTGTTGCCTGGTTCATTCCTGCTTGCTCTACATTTCAATTTCACTTATGAATAGTGAATTGTTGAATGCATAATAAAAATGAACATATGATTTGAAGTTTGAAGCTTTATTAGAATCTACGCACACATAATGCATAATGCATCGTAGGTAATAAGTGACAAGGGAGTTTCCTTAAAGCGGCATCAATTTATTTGAAATATTTAATGTTGAGAAGTTGAGAATACGGAACAGACAGTGCCGTTGGCTTTTTATGTATCCTGTTCTTCGGGTATACTTTCTCCGAGTTTTATTCAAATGTAGAAAAGTTGGGTCTTTTAGACAAAGTGAAGCATTCCCAAGATCCAGATTTCAACTTAGGCGACCCGACAGCTGACAGCTAGAAAAGTCTCTGCGCATCATTACCTCAGGACTCATCGTAGTTGGATGTATCCAATATTTACCTGAATCCACAAGTGCAGTAGCGTGTTTAATCTAAGTACTGGAATTTTACATTTTTAAATTAAAGCACTGCTAATTATGAACTGGAATAAGTACAATTAAAATAATTTCTGGTAAGGCCAAGCCAGTTTTCGTAGATGCTTCAACTACGAGTCACTGTACAGCAGAATGATGCCTAGGTTTTTCTTACTCTTACGATTATTAGTCGCTTGAGTTTCTTGGGTTGTTATTATTATGAATTATGGGTATTGAGGCTTTTGTCGAGCTTGAGTCCGTGGAAAGTGAGAAAGTTTGAGCTGGAAAAGCCTTGGATTCGCCAGTACAGTCTTAATCTCTCCAAGGACCAGACTGTAACTTACCTCTGCCGACACCCACCCCCACTGTAGATTCTTTTGATACAATTTCTAGAGAAGCTAGGAAAGAGGAAAGGCTTGTTCTTTTACGATTATATTTACCCTTTCCATCATAACAAAGGAGGGCTGGAGGAGATGCTGTGGATGCTCTTCTGAGGTCATCTCATCATATTACTACTTCCATCAACTAGACGCTCCAAACTTTCTCTTCATATAAAAGGCGGACGTCTAAATTATAAATGAGTAATTTACTATTTAAGGAGCTTGTGTTTGCTCTGACTCGGGTTCTACATAGCTAACGGCCACAGACTGGGACTTAATCTCAGAACAGAAGGCAAGGAAGAGCGATTCCCAGAAAGTTTAGTACTCGTTGATTTATTGTTGAGAGATGAAAACATATGACTTGGGACTTGGCGTCATGAGACTGGCTTCCGTAAGGCTCCACCTCAAGTGAATAATATAAGTCCATGAGAGAGAGAGCGCACAGGATAAGTTCTGAAATCAACGTCAAAATGGGGTTGGACTCTGTACTAAAAGTCTAGCTTCACAACTTCTCATGAACTGATGATATGCTTAATACTTCCCTACGTTGTTGCTGTGTGTTTTTTAGCGTTTAATGTACGAAATACCATGCAATGGCAGCACACAATTCTTTTAATCTAGAATTGTATCTGCTTGTGTGCAGGCTTTGCAGCTAGCATTTAGCCCTCGAAACAGATCGTTTCTGTCAGCTGTTTGTTGGAATTGACAATTGACCTGAACTAGGCACAGGGATGTTGCTATTGCTAGTGTTGCGAACGAAATGACCCATGCTTTTGCTCATGACCAATACAAGACTATAGCTATTCTTAGAAATATCTTGGTAGTAGTCCATAGAGCATAGAGTAAAATTTTAATTTTGTGTTAAAATTCTGTGTTTCCCAGGACTCGTAAAAATGCCTGGAATGGACGGAGCATGGACTTTTGAAGGCCTTTGCCAGGACTCTTTAAGAGTTGTCGATCAAATTTTTGAAAAATGCTACGCTGAAGACACAAATAACTGGCGTCCTCGTGTTATTGATCAATTGAGCTCGTTGGTTTTGTCCGCAGAAAACTGGGAAAAGGTAAGAATTTCCATGATGATTTCTTTATCAGTGTCAATTCCAAATCGGGTAATTTACGACTTGAGACTTAGCAATTGTAGACGGCGCATTAGCTGACCTACATGACTCATGACTATGTAGAGAGGTAGGTATTGGTTTTGTATTCATTTCCATCATAATGTATGAAACATGATGATACATAGTTTAAAAATACTAACTGATCTGCGCTAACCTCAGTATCGGTTCGGTACCTACCGGCGGCACGGACATGAATCATATGTATCGTTTGAGAAGAGCCGTGAGGGAATTGCTTTGCCATTATGTATGCAGTATACCACTCCAAGTTTCCCATGCCCTGCTTCAGTTGGGCCTTGTCTTGCCGTGTTCGCTTAGAGCTAGAGCTCCGTGAATATTCTTTGAATTCTTGCTGTCACAACTGAGAGCGAAGAGAGTTTCTGTTTCTATATGCAGACCGACTCGAGCAGACAACTGGAATTTATAGCTTTTCATCTCAAGGAGACCGAAATAATTTCAAAACTAACGAGTTTGAAGGAGGCATTCTGAAGACTAAGCATTATTGGCATGGGCAAAACGCCAGTACGATGTAAATAGGTACCTACGCTGAACTGAAGATGAGACATTATTGTATAAGCTATGAACGCAGTGAATAATTTTGTTGTCAGGACAGAAGGGTTCAATATGGCAGAACATTAGTGCTTGCCAAAAGTGGGAGGACATATTTCAGTATCAGGTTCATGAATACCAGTGACTGACATTAACTCCCTCATCATTCTTCATGTCAGAGCTTACTTTATGACTCAAGTAATTTAAACTTCAGCGTAATTATTCGTGAATATTTGTAAGATTACAGTTATACAACGCATACATATACGTAGGTCTACATTTTGTAGGTGTGAGTACCTAGTTCCTACTTTAATCCCATTATTTTTACGGAGCATCGAGGTCATAGGAAAAACATACGAAGGAAAACACATTTAAAAAAGTAAAACTGCTGGACTCAAGTCAACCAACTCATGTTGGCATTATTGGCTTTTCTCCAAGCTTTGCTCTTTTCTTATGCCTTTTCCCCGTTGTGTGTTTCTTATGGACTCAATGCTCGAGAATGTATTTCTAAGGTTAGAAGCTTACTTATTTCTTAGGTATTTTACGAGCTACCTACCTCGCTATGTATTAAGATAAGTACACAGATCTAATTTTGCGATGGAGTTTGAGCGTATGAGCTGTAATACATTGTACATACAATGTATTTTATTTTATGCATGTCAGTTCTGTGACGGAAAGGACTATCAGCTAAGAATATGACCTTAAAGATTCTTTCCAAAATTGTATTATTGAGAATTCGGATTAGAATTACAATTTACAGCTATTTTATTATTATTATTGAGCTTGAGTCTCTAGAATTATAGAATCTAAGGCTGAATCTTCGACCTCTACTGTGTAGGGGTCGCAGGCACAGTCTCTGTGAAACGGGCGGGTATGGATTACATTATGGATGGGATGGATTGAGTGTTTATGGGCTTGCGGGCGATGAGGGTTGAAGGATAAGTTGTGTCGGACTGGTGCCTTAAAAAGGCTGCTATAAAGTGCTTTACATATTATTTACGATGTAAATCAAAGTACTTCTACATGCTGAGCTGATGCTGCCTCTGGCTGTTGAGTTTTATGATGTGGATTTGGTTTGAAAGTTCATCAATCTGTCTGTAACGGGAATAGGAAACCGAAAAAACTATTTGAGTGAGAGAGTTTTGAAGATGTTTTCTGTTAAGACGAAAGTCTGAAGTTGCTGGACGGGAGAAATGTAGTACTGGTTTCGAGAGGAATGCTCAAGTCAGCAAACTACATAGATGAAAATAAATAACTATGGGAGTGAGGAGTAATTCTGACGGCATGAATAGAGTGGGTTCTGACTTTCTCTTCTGCTTAGGCCAGGCCGGGCAGACTTGAGTCGGGCTACAGGGTTAGGCGCGTGAGGAAATGTCAGGAAAGCATTGGTGGGGTGGATGATTGGGACAAAAACACGTTTATGGGCTAAAAGTGACAGCTTAGAAGATTAGCTGAGCCTTTGTGTTGCGTCATTTCTTGGATAGGATGATATGGAGAAGAATGAGGCTGAAGAGTGCAATCAAGAGAAGATTTGGGGCTGACAAATGATTCAGTGATGAGCGTGGTGGAGAGGGCTGATAATACTTCTTCTGACATAAAGTAGGCTAGTCATTAAACCAGTGGCCTACCAAGGGTCGTAAGGTTATATGACCAAATAAAAATAAAGAGAACCCGCATATATTGTAAACTGGCTAGGGTTCATAAGCCGGAGAGAGAGGCATAAAATGTGTAGTGCCTGGCGAGGAGCGCTGCTTTCTCCGTCTGCTCTTGTATATCGAGGAGGCTGTAAACGGACGGGTTCCCTCCAATTTCAATCCTCTCCCATTACATCTTACATCCTCCTACCTGCTACATCCATCCATCGAGCTCACCTCTGTTTTAGACCAAAAGGGTCGCATGAAATATCCTTAGTTTGGATTTCGTCTTCGTCCATCCCCAAAAAGTCAATGAATACCCAAATGTTGAACAGGACGCGTTGAGTTAAGCTATTTCAGATTCAGAGCCTCGTGTGAGTGTGAGTACCAATCTTCGGAAAGTACTGTCGAAAATATCTGAACCCGTACGCGGGTTTCAAAACCAGAACGAAAAAAACTTTAACCTGAACACGAAGCAAAAATTTTATATTTTATGTCAAGGCGTTTAACCTCAAACAATTTTGAAGGGCAAACATACACAAAGAGTTTCGATATTTTGCTGAAAATTAAACACAATAATTCACAACAAGCTGAGATAAAAATTCCTGAAAGTCATTGCTGGCGTATCATTTTACAACAACAGTCAGAGCCAGACGAGCGCAGCGAATCCGAAACCTTAATTGTGCAAAAGATGACGAAATTGGAAACTGGGCGTCACCCTACAAACAGCGCTGCACAAAGACACAAAGACTCAGTCAGCATGCCCGGTGTATTCTGGTCCCAAGCTGCCGTGAAGCAGGTTTTTCTTCTTGAACTGTTCCGTAGAAAGAGATCAATGTTGTGATCAATGATGAGCATCATGCCGTCAGAATCTCTTCACTTGAACGGCTTGACGCAATAAACCCAACTCGAGCTGCATTCAAACTTTCCTTTTATCTGTTTTATGTATTAGTTTTCCGAATCACTTCAAGCAAAAACCTTCCCGGGAATTACCATACCAACCTCATAATATAATAGCAATTTTTCCCGGGAGAAACACTGAAAAAACAGCTCTGACTTCAGCCACGTCCTCCTGATTGTCATCCAGGGACTTAAGAACAAGTACCCGGGCTACATTCACATTCTCATATCTAGTTATTGTGGACTTGAGAGCGCGACGCGGGGAATGGGGAATGCTCCAAGTGTTCGAACTTGATTTACAATGATAAGCTCCAAGATGCTCTTCTGCTATTTGCTCTGTGCTGAAGCAGAGAAGAAGGCCAGAAACTAAGAGGAAAATGAATGTTGATAGTTGATTTCAAATATCGGCTCCCCGTGCCTTACCTCAGGTAACGGAAGGAGTAGAAACCACTCATGAATTCGAGCGAAGAGTTTGTATTTGGAACTCGAGTATCTTAACGTCTCGGGCCTTTGGAATTTTATTGTCTGTCTGCCTCAGGAGAAACTTCTCCGCTTGTATACACGGACGGAGCCCTTGCTAAGCAAACTTTCTGCAGAGTCACAAGGAGGCAGGAGAAAAGTAGGAGATGACAGCTGGGTTCAAAGGAAACGTAGACTCCTCCTGCATCAACTGTCTCGCTTGATTGACGCAGGCAAAGCTCCTGTAGACCAGCTCACTTTGTATAAAATTAAAAGTGGACTTGCTTGCTCTCTGTGCCCATTACGAAGGCTCACTACCCTCTTTCTACTTCAAAATTACTCGTCCAACTTCCTTTCACTGCCAATTACATTTTCGACAGATTTCCCACCATCAGGATTATGGTTATTATTTGCTTCACAGCTAGCACATGGCTGAGGCATTTACTACTGTAGAACGTCCACGATTTCGAGCAAGGGAATCATGCTCACGACGATCATGATTTTTGAGACCAAATGCTACCAGCCCGACTTATGCTAGTAGTGTTGATGTTGATCCACAGAAATTTGATGCTTCCGTAACCTTTTTCCTCTCCAGATCCCGCTTTACAACAGCATGGAACCGCATTTGCTGAAGAACAACCAGTTAGTACGCTTTCGGGGTTTCGTCCAGGATACTCATGACACAGAGTTGTTCGTTGGCTTGTACGATGTGAAACATCGAAAAACAGGAGTTGTTGGGAAGAGAACGGGACTGTTCCGTGATTACTTTTCGTCTGGGGTAAGTATGCCATGAAATGCCCAAGGTTATTGTTGGTCTGACCTTTATAGCACATACTGTGATTTCGTCTTTACACGCTGTCGAGTTTCGCTTCTATCCTTCACAACTGTTTCGAGCCAAGGTCTTAGCAAAGAGAAGCAAATCCGCTGGGTCGACTAATTTTTGGCATCGGAATTTTGTCCTGTCTAGAACTGCGAAGAGGTGGTGGCACTCCGGGACTGTGAAGTACCACGAAGCCTTATGGAACGTCAATCCTTTTACTGTATTTCGGTGCCTGGGGAGAATGACTGGGTTACAAAGGTGTGTCACGTTTTTTCCACCATCCCCTGTTCTTTCTTATACTATAGCCATTCACTAGTTCTCAGTGGAACTGATGAGGTTCTATTCTCGAATCGAGCGGAGTACTCGTACAACAATGATTCCTAGATTTGGCTTCACGGGAACACTTGCATATTTGAATATAAAGGGCTACATGGTTACTTCATTTCGAGCTAGCATGATAAAATTTGAAGTGCATAAATATAAAGTTCTGAAATATTTTTCCTCCATGGTTTTCGTTTAATCGTTGTACAATCTTTGTGTCCACAAAATTAAACTATGAGAGAATTACCAACTGCGCGTCGGCTGCCAGGTCTTGAAATAATCTGAATTTACAAATTGATTATTTGTTCCCTTTTCTTTTCGTAAGGGCCAGCCAAGAATTCCTGCCTGGCGTTTGGTATTGGCGGCCAATATTCTGAAACATTTCGATTTAAATCTACACATAACCCTCTGCTAGACTGGCACATGCAACATGCAACCTTTAATAATCAATATAATATGCCAAAATACTTCGTCACTGATCTTAAGCATTATGTGTTTTAAATGTTTTGGTGCATTATGTGTTTTAAATGTTTTGGTGAGGAGGTTGTATTGAGCAAGGTCTTATATCCATCAAATTTCCAGGCATTGGGCGATACTGGATACGAGAACAGGGATGAAGTGTCTTCAGGACGAAATGAATGCGATCAGGATCAGGAGATGGATTTTTGTGCAAGTGGGGATTCGAAAAAGCAAGCTTCTGTTTCGAATCAGAACTCTAAAGCTGTCTCGACTGACTGTGCAAAATTACTGAATTTCCCGCTGCCAAACATGATTGATCGTGGAGCAAAAGCTGTGACAATTAAGGTAAGTAAGTACTCTATTTTCCGCAAATCGCAATCGCAGGCTGACCCTTGCTGTATGTGACCGTCTGAGGAATATTTCACATACTATCAGTGACAGGATACTTTTAATTTTTCAATCAAGCAGCGTGAATTTAGGAGTATCGGTAGCGGTGCTACTTTGAAGGCATTACTCTTGTAGAAAGAAATGATTTCCTTTTCTCTTCCTCGTGCCTTCCTGGATGTTTGAGAATTCTCGTTCACTTTACAACGAATCTCAGCATTTAATAATTAGGCCTCTGCCGCTATAGCCAGGAGTTTGTAGAACTTAGAACTGCCTCTGAAAGGGAGTAAAGTAAGTGAGTTCACTTTGCGAAAATTGGCTTATTTACTCTAGGACGACTTTAATAAATCGGATATGCCGTTTTATGGTCTCACAAGGCATCTCGTTTCATGTGCCCTTCTCTTTTCCCAGACTTACAACGACGCTTCAGAGTCTGCATTCTTGCTAAACGAAGTCTACGAGTTTACAGGCTTGCTCTGCATGGAAGACCCAGTCTCCGTTTTGGCTAATCGATCCGAAGATGCTGAACCCATGGTAAGAGCACCACGGCGTACTTTCTCTCTCTCTCTCTCTGCATCTCCGCTTTCTTAATCGCCTCTGCATAGTCTAGAAGAGACGAGCTAATTACTAATTGATGAGTGATTCACAGGTTACCTCGGAAGAAGACACAGAGCCTACTCCCCTCCCGCTATCTCTGGTTCCCCGGATGTATATGATCGCCTCCAAGAAGGTCGACTACGACTGTGCCTTCCTCAAGCTCCCAGAATTAAGTAAGTTTGAGCTACTGGAATGATTCCTTGTGTTATGTCCTCATTTCTATCGGGATTCATAATAAAACTTCACCCGTAGCCCCGTATGAGCTGTCGGTTGTAATGGGCTGTAATTTGTAATAACGACATAAGCCCACAACTAATGAGTGTGAGTGATAGACAACTTTAAATCAAGAAATAATTCCCAGGGCTCCAGGTTGTTTACCTTGATTCTCGCATTCTTTTAACCTGCATAACCTATCCAAAAAAATATTGTATTAAAATAAAAAATACAAATATTTTGTAAAATCAAACTGTAACCAATTGACAGCGTCAACTTTCACGCGCTGAGTCGACGGCCCGTCCCATAACTGATGCTGAACGATATTCCTGGTTTTACGTGTGATGCACCTAACCCAATCCTCCGCGTTATCTTACAGACCTCGCTTCAGTTGTGTTGCATTTTTCTCAGAAGACGAAGATAGGTCAACTCAAGCAAGTCCAGGCATTGCATTTATAATATTGTAATAAGCTTAAAAGAGACGTTGGATGTAAAATGCAGAATGAAATCCTGCTGCAGCACATCTCCAGCGGTTTTGGTGGAACTCTGGGTCGTAAATAATCCACGCTGTTTTGCTTCTATATGTCCTTCGTATTGCAAGTCTCAATCTCACTCAACTCAAACCCACTGCATTACAGAACAAGTCCTATATTCCCATTGTGCTTGCTCATTTTGTCCCAGAAACTTCGTATTATGTCCACTAGTTTGGCTCTGCGTTTTCCTCCTCTCATCATCCGCATCTTCGGCTTAAACTTTCATTCAGATTCTAGAAACCATTCTCAGTGGAAAAAAATGACTGGTTCATTTACAATAGTGCACACAACGTATTATATGTGAAAGCTGGGAGATGGGATTCTGAATAAAACTGTGTGCTTCTATGTTCTATATTTTCAGACTCAGATGAGCGCTGCAGTGCACGCGAAGAGTTGAAAGAATTGCTAACGGATTGTATGATGGGTGACGATCTAGCCGCTGAGTATTTGCTTCTCCATTTTACAACGAAAGTGTAAGGATTTTTAAATTACGATTGGGATTGGGACTGATCTGGACGATAGAATTATATTCCAAATGACAGATTTTTACACTGGGCCGGGCCGTACAATTTTTGTTACGGAAAAAGTGAATTAGGCTTTATGATTTCTACCAAAAATAATGACAGACTTGCTTTTTTTTCTTCATGAATTTGGACTTTGACTGCTCCTGACTTTCCATGCACATGCGCATCGCTAAATTAAAGTATTGTTTGCTATTGTAAGTTTTGATACGATGGCTAATTTTTGCAGGCGTTTGAGGGGACATGCTCCAGTCAATAATGGGAACATCAGCTTGAATTTGCTGTTCGGCCAAGAACCAAACGATGCCTGTAAGGCATTTCTACTGGAAATAATACAATCTCTACTCCCTAAAAGCTCAACCTTGGATTTAACCGTCGCGAACTTGAACACCATGGCATTTGTCCCGGCGTAAGTTTCTAGATATACGTAATGTTTTTGCTTCCTGTATATAAGCCTAGGTTCTTTTATGCTCAAGTACAAATAGGCAAAAATATATTTGGGTTTAGTAAAGTAGGCAACTGCAACTGCTAAGTTTCTTTCTAAACCTCATTCTACAGTAATAGGAACCGGAATTGCTGGCCAAGAAGCTGGTGCCTTTTCGTGGATGCATAGTATACATACTACCACGATTTCGCATACTATTGGCATTTTTTGAGAGCTTTAAGTTCGATTCAAATCGCTTCAGAGATATTTTTTTTACAAGTTCTCGCGGAGTGAGGCACTAACTCGTGGAATGATTGATTGTCTACTGTGCTGCGTTAGTTAGCTGACTCCATAAATATTTCATTCTGAATTTTAAGAATGTCAAGATCGCATCAGTCATGAAGAACTCGTGTTTTACGGGTACTACCCCATTTCCATTTCAACCATAATCATGCTCGCACGTCCTGGTTTTCCCTAAAACCCGAAACACTGTCTCTTACTCACTAGAGTCTAGCCAGAAGAGTTTGCTCTGATATCCGGTTCGTAGATAAAATGTGCAGAAAGTTTTGGTGGCGAGGTGACTGGGTGACACGAGTAATCCTTGATCCCGGCTACTGGGTACGCGCTTCGTTTGACATGGCCTGAGCCCAGGAGGAGCTTTCGGGTTTAGCATAAAGCGATATTAGAAGCAGATAAACTGGGGTGCACCGTAAAGTTCATCCGGATGATGGACTTGCTGTTATTTAAATGTCTTTCTAAACTGGATATCGATATTCGGCTTGCTTACCGTTAACTATGTACTTGAGATTTGATGCATTGAAATTGGCGGGTTCGAATTGTCGCCCACCGTAAACTTGCTTCGTTGTTAAGTTAGAGTCGCAACCGCTCCTATAGTGCTTTTCAGAGAACTTTACAAAAAGGGTATTTTCTAACTTCTACGTCTCCTTCCGTTCTTCCCGACTTTCACCTTTCACCCAATTTACTCCTGCATACAAGTTTCTTTAGTCGTCTGGCGAGATCTCAGAACCAAACATCGGCTCAGGTTTACCCAAAACTTCCACTCGTCTATAAGCGAAAGTAAAGATCTGATTAGAATATAAATGCAGCCTTTTCTTTTAAGTTCATTTCTTTGTGGCATTGAACACATGCAGCTTTAAAATCGATTATGACTTATTGTTTACACTTGCTAACACGTTAAGTCTTTAGTCCCTCACTCACACAGCGTCTACTGTCAGCTTTGAGTTACTGGTTCATTCATTCCTTTCAAATCCTCATGCTATCTGCGGTAGGCCTTGCTTGAAGAGAAGTCAGCTAATTCATGATCATATGCTGTCGCCACTCGGCAGTCCTACCGCGGTCGAGTGCTTTTGCGACAGCGCCGCGCCATGCATTTTGGTTACTTGGTATTTGATTGATGCCTGTGTATTTTAGGAAAGACTACGACGAGAACCGACTGAAGAGTAGTGTGCTGCAGCTGGCTGAAGGAACACATATGGTGGTCGACGAAACCAAGATGGAGGCCGGGACTTTGAACGAGTTGGGTAAGTGAGCTTGGGGAAGTGCGGTTTGAGGAAAGGGTTGAAGCTGGGAGGAACAGGATTACAGGATAATTGATAGATGGAAATGTGTGACCTGAGGCGGGCTTGCCAAAGTGTCAAGCAGGTTCTGGAGAAGGGACATAATTATTCATTAGACTAGATTATGACCGAGGAACTCGAGGCTGCATTGTGCTCGAGTGGAGTGTCTAATATTTCATATCATCCATCCATCCTCGTATTATTCATCTCCGAAATGTTGCATTCAATCCGCTGGGGAGTAGTGATTCCGAAATACGGACTAAATTTCCCTCTCGACTGTTTTATCATGAAGACGGAGTTCTCTGCATAGGATTATTCGTGAGTGATGATAAATGCCTCCGCTACTCCTATTGTTCTTATCGTGGGCGCACACAGTGAGCCGCTCTTTCGCACACAGAAACACCTCGAGCGAGTTTCCTAGTGGGAATCCCTTGAACAGTCACTCACTCATTCCTGCCTCCACTCACTCAGCTTTTTATCGTTGCCAGAATTTAATAAGGAAAGGTGACCGACTGGAGCCTGCTGACTCAGCGCTCTATTGATTGGCTCGAGTAATAACGTTAAGCGAGGCTGAGGGCAAGTGATCCACGCTGTCAGCTTCATCCGGTTACTGAAGAGCCGAATAATCAGACGGAGAAGGGTCTCCCTGAGGAGACTCTTCCGTCCGACTCAGTGACGGCAGTTGGCCGTCCAGGCTTCGGATGAAACGATGATCCAGCATCATTTCCTCCCAATGGTCCTACATAGCAATTATTGTATTTCTAGAAAGAATAGAAGCTCTAATTGCGGAGATTTGGGCTCAGTGTCGTCTTAACTGGCACAAGGAATCCCTCTCGCTCCCTGCCCATCCCGCCGTTAGTGGTTCACCCAAACTTATTCACAGCGCATTTCGGCTCAATTGCGTTACACTACTGCCCCGCGACCAAGACTCGAGCTGAGAGTGAGTGGAAGAGAAAAGGGGAAGAGAGCAATTTTGGTCATCTAGCCTACGATCTGGTGATTCATAGAGCGACGTTAAGTAAAAATGGCATTGCGAGTCCCTGAGGTCACATGAAGTGCAGGCAAGCTTATCGTTATTACCATTGAAGACCTGAATGTGAAAGTTGACTTGATTTTGTCCTGCAAGTAACTTCACTTTTATTGCGCCATTCCCCGGCCTTTCCTTTTCTCATAAGACATACTATTCTCCAAGTAGTAATCAGCCCGAGCACCAGGACACTTCGCAATGCCTGATATACATTTAATCGACGGAATTATGCAGGGCTCAGTTCACCTCTTCAGTATGAGCAGCTAACGTGACTGCGGTGAAATACCCGTCTAATGCATAACTTGCTTTGAAATAGTTTTATCTAAATATTTTATGCTATAACATTTCTCTTGCTCTGCACTATTTTCAATTACATTATTTAAATCCCGAGAAACGACTACACTGACTACATTATTACTTGACCGCCTGTACTGATACATAGGCGAGTCAAAGTCGAACCTTTTTTAATAGTGGACTATTTGCGGGGTTCTCGTATGACCCCGTGCTATTATTATGAAATGCAGAGCTAAGGGCTCACTCTTATCCGATATCAATTTCCTTAACGTTTAATAGTTTACCTTGGTATACGTCTTTGGGTTTCGCTCTTTGCTCAGACTTGGCGATTTTAGATTCTCAGCCGTGCTGGTCTTGTTGGCGTAGCTTAGACATTCTGCAACGAATATAATTACAAGTATTTTGATATTCCCGTTAAACTTTATCCTTTACTAGGGCTCTGCAATTTGGAAGAAATCAAAGAAGTTCTACAACGCCAAATCCTGAAGATCGAATTTGGTTTTCACAAAATGGACGTTAATGTGGATATCCCATGTCTGGTCCTGTCTGAGGGGGCATCACTGCTCGGGGTAAATAAGCAGTTTCATTGCCGGTTGGTTCACAATCCATTTTGTTGAGGTATATGGTAGCTTCCTGTCCTGAAGTCGCTGATATGCTCCCGTAAGCTAGTGCAGGCAGACCATAAAATTCAATACATTTCCGTTTCAGTGTTTTTTCTGTAAATATTGTTGAAGTGGTTGGGGCGTGTATCTGCCGAGAATCTTAACCAGAAGAGTTTAAAAAGTTAGCGAAGCGGAGGAGACGCGCGTCTTCTGGAAGCCGAGTGTTTTATTGTACGGAGGACGTGGAGAGTGGTAGTGTTATTATTGTCTCCGACTGCTCGGACTGCATCTCCTCGCGTGTTGGTTGGATACAATAGTGCGTGGCGGGTGGCAGTCAGTTGAAGGAACGTCATAACGATTTCCAGTGATGCTTTTATATAAAAGTTTAATATTACATGTTTCCACTCTACTTATGCTCTGCTGAAGGGATTTTTCCCAACTTCCCTTCGAGGAGGGAGGGCTGAGCTCATATTGCTCCAAACTCTCGGAGCTTTCTACAAACATGTGAAACGATTTACTTTCCTCAGGCATGATCTATTTTTCCCAACTTAATCCAAAGCAATGCTATGATTTGTTTGTAGTGTGATGTAGTTCTACCCGTTATTCCTCTGCACCGCCCATCATCAGTAGAAGCCGGCCAAGCCAGAAGCAGAGCCAACGCTCGGTTGGCGGATGAAGCTTTCATGAATAGAATGAGATCTCTCATAGTCATGGCTCGAGAGCGTCCGGGTGAAAAGTGGACTCAGGATGTACATGATGTGAGTTTTTGGGTGGCGTTATTTCTTTTTAATTCCTGGCTCGGCTGACTGTATGGTCAAATCTTTTTGCTTTATATATTCTAGGCTCTTCTCAATGATTTTGGCCAAGAAAACGACAGCAGACCCAAAGAAGACAAACTTTCTGCTGAACAATTCTCAATGTTAATTACATACGCCAGGTACGTGCATAAGTTTGTATTTTTGCATGATACCATGCATTATGTTCGTGTGTATTGTGTTTGCCATTGGGATTTCACGAGTGAGTGCTGATCAACATCAACACAAATTACTTAAGTTTAAGACATATCACGAGTAGTGCTAGCTTTTTACGTTCGGACACAACAAGACATACTTCAGGAATCAGTTTCATGATCCACTTTGATGTACAAACGGTCCCATGTTCACGACAGACTTCTGACCAGCAATGATTGAATGAACAAATATCATGATTGAAAAGAAGCAAGCCCGGTGAGATATATCCGATGCGTTGTGTAAATCCAGTATGCTCCGGATCTCTAACTTGGGCTTCATGTAGCATAGCCTTTCCCCAACTTTCTCCATCAGCACTCTATCTCTAATGCTTTCTCTTTTAACTTTTCTCACGATAATAGCCGAGCTATGGATGTAAACCATTATTTTCCAACTGAGTTACTCCTCGTGTAGCGAAATCGGGTGGGAATGTACTTTCCTCATTAATAGCAACGTCTCATTGTTGTTGTGGGCATCTGCACATAACTGGCCCACTGTGAACTGAGTATCCGAGTCAGGCCCAAGTCTCTGCCTGGAATTCCCTGTCATGGATATCCCGGAGAGAAAGCCCAAAGACGACTGTGAAACCTAAAACTTTACTTTCTTAACTTTTCTTCAACCGCCAAGTAATAGAATATTAAGAACACTAGAGATATGAAGGATTTTGAGGTTTCTTTCAAATTCCCAGAGAGAAAGAGACAGAGAGCAGGAAACAGCTTAGAAATAACATGTGAATTATTGACGTCAAAGTTTCTTTAAAAATATGTTTTAATTGCCATCTTTCGAAAGTTGTTTGTTACCAAGTTGCGTTGGCGAAAGTATTCCACACATTTGTCTTCCTTTAATTCAACTGATTTTTTGTTCGCAAAGCACTGCTCCGTATCCTTATTTCAAAAATTGTAGTTCTCTATGGCAACAGAAATGCATTGTTTATTATGATGACCATATCTTACTCGATCCTGACTAATGACAAGGCTACTACCGAGCTAAAACAGGGCATCGCGATATGCTTAAGCCCAGAACAGCGCTTCACTTTGGCTGTGGAGTGGATCTAATCCTTTCGGCAAGGGATCTGTCGGAAGCAGGGATATGCAATTTAATTATCTAAATGGAAGAAACGGAAGTTAGCAGCATTATGGTTATGACAATAGTTTCGGTGCTCTGCCGTCAATTCAGTAGTGTTTGGGGAAAACCTAGTCTCTCTCCGTTTTGAACGCTGGGACGACGCACCACCGCGAACAAGAACCGGTAACCGGTCCAACTCGTGAATTAGCGAACTGGGTCTCTGCTGCAATGGATTAATTACAGTTAGAACAGAGGTGACGTAATTCAGATGACCCAACTCAGTCCAAATCCACTTTGCTCCAACACTCTAAATCTAAAGCCTATATTAGCCAGCTTAAAACAGTCTGGGACTGTTTAAGATTGAACACCCAAGCCAGGACACGGGTTGCCTGAAGCTCCATATCTTTGCCGGAATCAGGGGCTCATTCTTCATAATCGCCTCTGTGGCGTCTCCACTTGGAAACGTGTGTTTGTGGGCGGGAGTGTGTGGGGAAAAGGATGTTTCATTAGTCAGAGTAGAAGCTTATGCTCCAAATAATGCTTGTCCACGCACAGCCTGCCTATTTCTTTTAATGTATCTTTATGCTCAAAGCACCCAAAGTCACGTCAATGCTAAAAGCAGACAGCTGTGTCTGTCGGAAACTTTCTGGAACCATATGTTGGGCTGCAGGTATGGGAAGCTTGTAATCAAAGTTTAAAATTCCTACTTGTCATGAACCCTCTGTCACCCCATGGCTTGGAAAAGGGAGCGTGGGTGAGTCTCGCACTGGTGACACTCGGGGGTTCAGAAGTCAGGTGTTGAACTGAGCTAAGGCTGAGGAAATGGTTGAATCAGCCAGAGCGGGTTGATTATATGGAGTTTGGGGTGACCCATTCCCGGGTAAGCGGATACAGGAAAATGAAGCGGATTGCCGAGGTGGGAGCAGGCGAGCGGCGTGGAGTAAGCCTGCATTCCAGCCGTCTCCCAGGCCGTTCAGTGGAATTACGCTCCGATGAGTTCTAATGCAGTTTCCAGATAATATTCTTTTCCAGACCTGGTTCCAGTTTTGATATTCCCTCCCGCTCACCATTTACTCCCTGTACAGTGATGCGGGATGGGCTGAGCTCCCTTTTATATTTGAACAAAAGGACTTTCTTCCGAGAGTCCCTTCGTCCGCTCAAAAGCAGAGCTCAATCTTTTTTCTCAAATGTGTCTGACTCCGAGCGGAACAAAGCGCTGAGGCGGCGTGGAGCTGTGTCGTGGACAGGCAAAAGGGAAACCCACGCTTGACTCCCAATGTGTTCTAGAATTCCAGAAATCGATATGATTAAATTAGAGATCTCATAAATGCCTGTATTCTTTGTCTTAAAACGCAGATGAAAAACCACGAATATCTAAAGCTTTCTGAGATAAGCTAGTTTAGTCTGCCGCTTTTGAATTAAGAAGCGGTGCAGCTCCATTAAATGAGGTCGGAGCTGCTCAATCGTTTTACTCCGTCCCATTCGCCCGATGCTAATCTTCAACCGTCCGCTCTGGCTGAAGTCCTCCTGCCAGACCACTCAAATTCAATGTCGGCTCACACGTTTGCTTCACGTAATTCCTCATGTTGTTCGCCAGCCAGTCTAATTGAGGTGCATGCCCGGTTTCCAGTGCTCCGCTCGGGTTTCCGCTATTGATTAGGATAGGAATTAAGGAGCCTTTCTTTCCATCTTGCAGAGGCTTCGACCTAAGCCCACCTCTCTCTCTCAAGTCCCAAGCAGAGGGTATTGCAAATCAGTGTGACATGACATGATCAAGCCAAAATGCTACAGCTTTGTTTTGGCCTCACTTCAATTACAACTCAGGCTCCTTAATTCAGCTCTCTTCTTTTGAGAAGCTGCTCGGCTTGAGCTCTGAGCAATCCCCTGCTTTGTGTTTTGTTGCTGGGAGTACGAAGGACTCGACTTATTTAGAATCCCATCCTAATCCACTCGTGCTCGAGTTGGGCCCTCATCATCCAAAATTCAAACAGGAGCTTTGAAAGGTGGTGAGTCGGGCGTTTCCATGGAAGCACATAATTGAAAACTTACTGTAAGAGGATCCGGCAGAGGGGACTTAAGAAGACTCCGATTGCTAGGCTCCGATCTTAAGTAAAACCTTTAACCTCCACTTTATTTATATTTGAGTCCCCTCTGATCAGACTGTCGCGAGCGTTTTATAACCAGATCTGTCTCTCAGCCCTGTTGTCCCATTCTCGACCTGAGCCTGAGCCTATTGTCATGATCAACACATTGGCGGCTTCTAATTATGAAGTCAGGGGACGGATGACAGATGAGGTCTCTGCGAAATTATAATACTTGAGATTCTTTTTATCTTCCACAGGCAGAGGAGCATGACTTACGGGCGGGACACGTTGGACCTGACTCACTGGAAGACCCTTCTCGAAATGGATACTACACGGAAGAAGCGGCTAAGCGACATTCGCCGTCAACGTTCCGCGACACACCCAACGCCACCCGCCATGTAGTTCTGGGGATTTCCAGCTTTGATCAATCATTCATGACATGATTTTGTACCCAATTAAGCTCCCAGTCACTCCTTTCTCCAAGGCTCTGAGCTAATAAAAAAGTTTCTTCATTTTTATATTATCTCGGCGCACACAGGTGCAGCGCTTAAGTAAGCATGAGCTAGTTTGGCTGCTTCGGAGTATCCAGTGCACTTGCTTGTCTCAGTTCTGCAGCACCAACCTTCACGGTCTACTACAATACTCGTATTGTATTATAGCTGAGCCGTATTCTCTGAATCCAGCATCGGCAAGCCTGACCGATAAACATATATTTGGCGCGATGGCGATAGAATTTGCTTTTTATTCTTCCTGATTTTCCTTTTATTCGAGCACCTTATGCAATAAATTTTAGCGTTTTATGAGCTTTAAATTATTCACAGAGTAAGCAGTTGGATGGGTCATAATTGGGCTCCCGTTTAATGCTCTTTTTATCATTACTCCGAAGGGACAAAGCAGGGGTGCTTCGAGGCTTTCTCTACTGACTGCACACAGACGGCTGTTTAGACCTCTGTTTGAGATTGGCTTGGCATCTATGCTAAGGGCAGCGGAGGCGAAAGATAAGAACCACGTATTTTATTTTTGATCCATTCCTTAAATCCGTACATCCCAAATGATGTAGAAAGCAGTAAACATCAGAGTCGGACGGGTCGTTACGATAGCACTCTGCTTCCTAGCACCCTTCCGTATTGGATATTAATCCTGGAATGGGATGATGCTCTGTCCCTACCTGTCTAGGAATGAGTGAAAGCTCGCTGCACGGCGGGGCATATTGCCCAGTCAGATTCCACATTGAGCAGTGTGGGGTAAAGGCGTTAATGGGTCTTGCACCGAGAGAGTTGTCAACTGGGAACTCGGGTCGGGAGTTGATTCAGATGAGGATTCTGTGTTTGTGTACGGGTCTCTGCTCTCTCTAGTCCGCGTTCGCTGAGGCGTGCTTAATCACTAGCATTCGGAGCAAAGGCCCTAATATTTTTTCCTACCATTCAAATTCCAGCTTTTGACATGTCAGAATGACTAAAAACAGTCCACGCAGAACTGGAAGGAGCTGGGAATGTCTTTTGTGGGTTACTGCCTGTATGTTAAACGGCCTGCCGGAGGTTGAGGAAAAAAAGCTTTTAGCATCTCAGATTATATTGATTTTTGATATGGTGGAAATGAATTTCAGCCGACTACTTACTTACTTCAGACCTATCTCCAAGAATGAGAACCCGTTTATTTTCGCCCATGGCACTGCTCGGGCGGAATAGTGGCTTTCCTAATAAAGCTCCCGCTTTTTATTACACCGAAATCCATTTATATAGTTGTGAATAGTAGAATGCTTCATTCATACTTGCCCAGTTCTCAATTGACCACTTTCTCTCTTTGCAGGATAGGCTCTGCATTTTAAAGATTTCAACATGGTCATTCAGTGTTTCATTGCTCTCAATTCAAGCGGCCTCGTAAGATCAGGTTAAACGTTGCAGGGACCAATCTTAACTAACAGACGCGACTCAATCTCGACAGCCGTCCGCACCCAGTTTTACGACGTGTATGAAATGTGCTCCGATGATGCACATAAAGAGAAAAGAAAGCTTAACATAAAAACGCAGAGACAATGGAGGCTCTTCATCCAGCGCATCCAGCTGATCGCACTTTTGACCGCTGCGCTGGGCATCAAGCGGTCCGACGTTCAGTTCCGACGTCCAGTTCTAATTCTTTAACATGGACGGTTACCTGTAAATCCTGTGTCATTTTTACGTTACTAGATGAAAGTGTAATCCTTTCTGCGTTGTAAATAACCAGTGTCGAAATTGCACGGGCAGAACGTTGGCTCTAAATCTCTACCTAATTTTCTCCTCCATTTCCGCCGCGCTGAAAGATCGCGATGAGGTCTAAGTTACCAATTAAGGAGCGTTGTCCTTTAAATGGCCACAAGAAGCATTTTAATTTGTAAGTACCTAATTAAGAAATGCGAAAGGAAATACTAGAGCAGCATCCACCCTTCCCAATACACGCCGATTAGTACTAAAGGATCTCCGCCGCCGTTTCAAGTCGAGAGCCCAAACACCTAATTTCCGCTTTTGCCAAAATATTTTTTATTTATTACGCTCAAGTAAAATAATGTGTCGTAGAGTTTGAGTGTAAAAATCATGAAGTTCAATACGAGAAATAAAAGAGGGCGAACTATATAAAAAAAACTTTGCCTTGAAGAGAAAAAATTTGGAGAAGCTTGCGGCCGGCAGAGCTTGACGAGCCTTGCGCTGGGTGGGATGAGTGATGCTGATTGAGGTCGAGATGAATTTGAATGTACGTATTTATTTTCCGCTCACGTCAGCCGCACCTTGATGAGGCGGCAGTGGGCGCGAGGCGGCTGCCGCAAAGCAAAGTTAAACACTTTCGCTGATCAGACGTGCTTTCCATGACGAATTGCTGCCCATCCGACTGGCTCAGTCCGCCCCGCTTAAGGTGTACGCGGATTGACACTTTCAATTTGGGACATGTCAGAAGGAATCAGAGCCCTGTTATTCACTGACAGCCCCGCTCAAACTCGGCTCCTCGTGAGAGGCTCCTGCCTGCTTTGGCATTTATGACATTTGGTCAAGCAAGGCCTGCTGGGGCACTTTTGCCTGCCACCGAGCGAGCTTGGCAGTCCATTGGACGGCCGGGAGGCTCCGTGGCCACTTTGTGAGAGAAAGCAAAACTGTTGAGTGGAGGCATGGGCGGAAGTGTGCGCAGGGCGATCGGAGACTTCTCGACGGCTCTGCAGGGCTGCTGTAGCTCCGCTTCGCTCAGTTGGAATGCGTGATCCACCGCGGCCCGTCGGCCATGTGCTCCTGCTCTTCGCTGCTCAAGATCAGTCCTATCGCTCCGCTCGCTGCTGCGGCCCGCTCCTGCCGCACAGCTCTTTTTGTGATACTTGCTTCTCACTCTCTTGTGATAGCGGGACGAGTGCGGAGCAGCCTCTCTTGAGCTCCCAACGCTGCCCACTTCAGTTTCCTAAAATATAAATAGACTTTGGCCACGTGCGAAACAGCCTCCGCAAACTCATTTCGCCAAACTGTGCTCTCAGTGATTCTGACGACCTGACCTCGTCTCCGAGTGCTGGAAGAGACCTATTGGTGCTAACCGTGGTGCTTCAATTTCGACTGGCCTAACACTGGTGCGACCCTGACTGGGCATTATGTTGAGGTGTGACCGAGCGGAGGCAGAGACCTAAGCTGCCTTGCGATGAACGGGGACTCGGAGGACCTGTGGGACGGGGAGCGGGTGTTCTGGATTAATGGGACGGATGGGGAAGAGACCAACGCGACGAACCATACGCTTGTCCTGCACGGCGAGCCGGGCTACTCCACGCTTCACATTATCATTTCTTCCATCATCCTCACGTTCATGATGATCGTGGTCGTGATCGGGAACATGCTCGTAATCATCGCCATCGCGACCGAGAAGACGCTGAAGAACATCCAGAATTGGTTCATCGCCTCTCTCGCCGTGGCGGACTTTTTCGTGGGCCTCCTCATCATGCCCTTTTCCCTGGCCAATGAACTGATGGGCTACTGGATCTTCGGAAGTCTCTGGTGCTCCATTCACTCTGCCATGGATGTGCTTCTCTGCACCTCCTCCATCATGAACATCTGCCTCATCAGCCTCGACCGCTACTGGTCGATCACACAGGCCGTGGACTACCTCAAGAAGCGGACCCCAGGCCGAGCCGCTGTCATGATTGCCATGGTCTGGGTTTTATCGGCCCTTATCTCCATTCCGCCACTCCTGGGCTGGAGAGTGCCTCCGCCGCCACCCTCTGAAGTTCCACAGCTTCCGGAATGTGCGGTCAGTACCGATTTTCGTATTTGCGCCGCTTATCTCAGGATTGACTCATAGTAACGGGCTTCTTTAGGGCGTTAGGTTGTTAGACCAAGGTAGGGGACAGTTAATGAGTATGGGAACGGTGGTGCAGGTGGCTCAAGCCAGCAGCAGCAGCACTGTGCGTGCTCGAAAAATGATGCCAGCCACCCTCTCTGCCTCTGCGGCGTAGTGAGAAAGCCTGACTCACCCCCAGTCGGAGCAAGAGAAAGCGAACAAAGGCCAGTGGGCTCTTTTCTCCTCTCAAATTCATTTTCCCCTTCACTCAAAAGAACGAGTACCTATTGAGTCTCTCCACACTCATCAGTCATGAATGGCAAAGGCGTCAAAAGATCTAGGAACCTGGCCCAGCATGGGCACCACTTCTGCGTTCAGGTCGTGCGAGGCTCAGTCAGTACAGATTCTGATTAAATAGACGACTTGGGAGACTGCATGAGCGTCCTACATATGAGGTGGGCCTCATAAGAGAGCGGCACTTGAGGCAGGACGCCCAACACTTGAGCCGTTCCGTCCAGTTGGTTGCGAGTGATATGAGCTCATGATAAGAGCCCGCATACCTGTTGGTTTGGCTCTTATTAGACTCTGAGCTGGAGTGAATATTCGGGACCGTGCTCGGGAGAGTCATTGGCATGCGATGCCTCTCTCAAGCACCTTTCCACTGGCCTCTTGGACGACGACGGCGGAACGTAGTAGTGGAGCGAGTTGTCGGAAGGAGCTGTCTCCGGGTCTCATTAGGCTGATTAAAGGCGAGTTGAAGGAGCTGACTGTCCGGCTCAATTTCCCTAATTAAATGCTATGGACGGAGTTCAGGGAAGGCCGGCAGTGGGTTGAGCTCTTGATTTGTTGTCACCCGGTTTTGCACGGGCTTTTGGCGAGCCGTTTCAGTGGAGAGAATTGGACTGGGAGGCTGGGGGCCGTTCGGAGCTGCACGTCTCGTCCCGTCACTCTGATCAGCCTCGCTTATTCTTACGAGGAATGATTTAATTTGTGCTCCATGGAAAAGTTGCCTAACTCCATCAGAAGAAGTAATCCAGAGAGGCATGAAATAACACGTCTCCATGTCTCACTTGTTTTCTGAAATATCAATTTTGTAACGTGCTCTCGCAAGAAGTTGGACGGAGAAAGTTCCGCTTCTCCTGCTTCTCCGCTTTCCCGTTCTGCTTTCCGCAGCGGAGCAGCCCACATGGGCCCCTGCACGTATTGTATGATCCTCTATTGTGTCTCGCCCAACTCGAGCAATGACTGCTCTGTCAATATTAACATTCATGTCTGACATTTATTCGTGTGAACAGAGAGGAATTCCTCTGAGGAAGTTTTCCCAGTTTTCCGTCTCTGCGTCAGCCTCTTAATATTTCCTCCGCTCCCTTTCCGAGCGAGGCAGCTCAGCCGCCAACACCCGCAGTCGGCCGCCTGTCCTGGCCCGGAATTCTAAGTACTGACAGGCATGCACTCCCGGAGACCCATCTAGGTCACGTCCACCTTCCGCCGCTACAGGCGGAACGGAGCCAGCCTCATTTGCTCTTAAACGTTTCAGCGATTGGGATTAAGTGCCAGCCCAGAAGCAGGGATGACTGATAATAGTTTGAATGCGAATCAGAGCGAGTGCAGGGAGTCTCGCCTCGCTGGCTGGCAAGCCGTGCTTTCAATCATAGCCACAACTCGTTCCCGGCTCAATCCCAGCTGCTCTCTGCCGTCTCAGCGCTTTCCTCATTATTTATGTCTTCTCTCCATTCAATTTACTAATGCACTTTTTAAAACGAGGCAGGAGTAAGTCCCGCCACCAAACGCGGACCTACTCCGCGGCCGTAACCCATCGCTCCTCGTCAGAAGCACTCGAACCTCAGGCGAGAGGCTGCTGCTGGGACGTAACCCGCTTCGGCTTTGCCGTGTCCCTTCGTTCCAACTGGTACCGAGTCAGGACGACGGGAACTGGCAGAGCTCGGGACTGATTGCTCCAGTTCCAAGTCGAGAAGTGGACTCTGGCCGTCTTCAATGGAGCTCCTTTGAGAAGGAAGATAATTTAGAGGAGTTTTAGAGCAAAATATTTGTTTTCCTGACTGAGCAAACAGTGGCATTTCCTCTGAGCCAGAGCTCTGTCTTAGCCTAAACGGATGAGGCTCGACGCTGCCTCATCCGGCGTCACGATCGGGACGCATCCTAATTCCGGAACGATGGAAATGCATTACATTCCTCATCTAATTGAACTCTCGGCTGGGCTGAGGCGGACGGAGAGAGCGTGCTCCTGTGTAACGCAAGGCAAATACGCTTATTGTGTTGATTCACGAGGAGAACGAGGAAGTGTGTCGGTGGGCCAGGACGGGGAGCGGGTCTCGGAAGAAGCTGATCTTGAGTGGGAGTATCGAGTAACCTCCAGCCCCGTTTTATGGGATATTTTTGTGGCGCTTTCAATTTTTATGCACCAGTCCTGTCCTTCGTGTTCTCAGGCAATATTTCCTCTCGCCTACAACGCGACCATAAATCATGGAAGGTGAGGAATGCGGAAGTGGCGGCGGCCCGCTCTGCTCTGCCCGGCGTTCTAAGTAGTAATTACGCCCGGGCGAGTCGGTAGTCGCACCATGGGCATTCCACTCAGGAAGAATTCCGCTGCGGCACTGGTCCAGGTCTTGAGCCCGGTTTCCATTCCGCCTAATCCCTCTCCACACTCTTCATTTCGCCCGGCCTCCTTATCTCCGCCTGGCCTGGAATAATCCATAAATTAACCATTCATCATTCCCAGAAGCAGCCAGGCTTCTTCGCCTCAACACCTCAACCATCAATCTCTCGCCCAAACAGACGAACAGCTTCAATTCTCCCGAATTAAAGCCCTGTTTCAATTTCCAATAACCCAATTCCCACTGGGCACGGCGAACACTCAGATCCGGAACATGCGTTTTCTCATTACTCTAGTCCTTGCCGCAAGTGCCAAATTCGCAATGTCGTTGCTGGAAAGCGCTTGTCCAACGGCATGCTGGCTGAGGTGTGACCAGACGTGCAACGTGTTACTGTAGTCATTTTCTTAAGGAATCCGATCTTTGCAGTCATATTTCGTTAGGGGCCTCTGAAACGCGAAGTGGGGTTTTTTGCTTAGAGCAGAAGATTAGCCGAAGGTAGGGATCCGGGATCCGGGACTATGAGAGTGCGAGCGGAAGTGGCTCTCTGCAGTGTCCCGACTCCGCGTGGAGCGGGCTGGCTGCAAGGACTGAGCCCGTAATTACGCCCGTCTCGCTCTCAAAAGGACTTGTTTATCCCGCACAGGGCCCTTTCCCCACTTCTTCTCATTACTCGCTCGCTCGTTTCGCTCACGGGAGACCAATCAAAGACCTCGGCCTCCGTCATTAGACCTGCAACGGCTCAAAGAGACCGCTCTCGACTCCACTCCGCTATGCCCACTTGCTGCATGAGAATAGGCAAACCGCAATTATTGGCTCATTGTGGAGCTGAGCTTCTAGTGCCAGTGTGTCTCTGCGAAGCGGAAGTGAAGAACTGCAGTCATGCGGGAGGACTGGAGCTCTTCCTGCAAACCTGCCACGTGAAGCATATGGGAAGAAGTGAATAATTTAATAAGCCTCCTCCTAAAACCTATTTTCTATTTCTGTCCACCCGCCGTTATTCAATATTTAGAGGAGCTCCTTAATGGTGAGAATTTATTTATTTTGTCTAGAACTCCGACTCAGTCCCTCTGCACACAAACTCTTC